>QTSX02001811.1:0-33293 GCA_014839935.2 Entomophthora muscae | reverse complement strand
TTAACAACAATTTAGCTGATCACCAAATTGTTGTTAATATTTTCACAAGGGGCTATGTTTAAGTGCTAAAAATAACTGTGTTCTGGTCTAGATACACAGCATAGTAAATATATTTTTTTATAGAAATAAGCTGAAAATAAAGAATAAAACCAACTATAAACAAAGAGAACATGAACAATTGAAATTCAAAATACTGATAATATAAATAGAAAATGTTTGGTGACAGGGGGTTTATTGGGGGCAGGAAAGAGCGATACCTAGTAGGCAGAATAAGCGCAGGAAAGGGCATGAAGGCAGGGTACTGGCCTGGGGTCTGTTGGGAATGGGTGGTGTGAGGAAGCTGGGGTGAGGTGATGATGGTGAAATTTGGAGGATTGCGTGAATGGCTGCTATATAATGCTTCTTATATTCCTTGTCTATCATTGGCTGGATGGGCTGGTGGGGCTGTGCCACAGGGTGGAAGGCACTTATCATTATGTGATTGTTTGCCCATGTTCACATGGAAAACCATTTGCGTAAACAAGTCAGCCACCATCTGGCAGCCAAAGAGAAAAATTATGGTCAAGGACCCCAAGATAGAGGTTGTTGAAAGCCTGAGGGTGGCGCTCCTGTAATGTGGATCCCATGTTGAAGAAGACAACATTGGCCAGATGGACGTCTGCATGGCTGGCAGGATAGACTGAGGCCTAGTGCCCACGTCCCTGGATGACCTTGAGGGCAGTGGAGCTACCCCCTCCATCTGGTGGCTCAAGAAAACCTGGTACTTGGAATTTGAGCCATCCCAGGAGTTGAGTAATCCACCAAGGATATGGCTGTATGAGTAGCCATTGATGAAATCTGGGTTTGTCTGATAGTAGACAAAACCCTTGGCTGAAACAGCCAGAAACGCACCAATGAATGTTCCCTTCTTGACCTTCTTACTTCTATTCTTGACAGCGGCTTTTCCTTGCTTGGCAAAATCATCAAAAGCTATTGATAGCTTGTAATAGGAGATGAAAATATGACATCATCAGTTAGACTAGTCAGGCATTGGACCAGGGTTGATTTGATGGCGGTGTCATACGGGGAATCCCTCAGCACCATCCCATTGCTTGCCAGCAAAATTGGTAAGAACCCATATGAAAGCCACCTTCCCATACATCCAGAGCTGCACCATGCGCTTAGAGACCCATATGTTATGGTGCGCGAGCTGCTTCCAGACCTGGGTCAAGGAAAGCTTGGGATCCTGCTGGAGGAGGTCAAGCATGACTGGGTATGCCTCAGATATTTGCGACTTGGGGGCCTTCTTGGGCTTCTTGGCTGTCCTGATCAGATTCCCCCTGTTCATCAGGTTGTTGAATTCCTGCATGACAGTAGCTTGGGTAAATTGCAACTGGGCGGCAATCTGTTCCCAGGACAGACCCTGTAGATTCAGTGCCACAATTTCCTGAAGAATTTTGGCAGTGATGATTTGTTGCTTGGGGCGCTGGGCCAGGGGAGCTGAAGCCTGATTGGCTGTAGGGGGCAGGTTGGCTGGTGGCAGGAAGTTGTTCCAAATCAAGGTTGCCATCCTGATTGGTTAGTTGGTGATTAGCTTGTGCAGGGGTGGGTACGGGAGCAGGGGCAGAGCTAGACACTAAGTGACTCTCAAACAAGTCAAAGCCATAGGGGTCAGTGGTCAGATACAGGTCAGCTTCCTTGTTACCTGCCTCAAAGGCTTGGGTGTAAACAGGTGCCTCCACATTCTGAGCCTTGCCTCCATTAAAGCTGGCTTGGCTGCTGGCGCCGTCAAAGATATTGCTTGTAAAAACCATTGTAAAAAACCTAGGATAAAATCACTAAAAGTAGAAATTTTAAATTTAATGATTTATTTTTATTGTAATCTTGAGTCCATATTTGGAAGGCTCTCAAAAACTTTTCATACAAATCTGGAGCCATGAAAATGGATAAAATGCCTCTGTTCCTAAATTGGATAGCTGTTGATTGGCTGTTAAACTGTTATTTTTCTATTTTAGGCTGCTCATACTACACATCTTGTGTGAGTTCATTTCATTTTGTGCTTGTGTAATCTTGCTTCTAGATTGCTCAAGTTTTATTTTGTTTTAGTTCTTCTGTTGGTGCCTCATAAGAATCCTGATTGAATTATAATATACTCCGGAACAGCATCCATCCATTTCACTTGTTGTGTCAGTTCATTTTGTTTGTGGTTTGAACTACACCTCTTGATGTTTGATATAATTTTGTATAATGGGCTAGTGAAATTTTGTTTTTTGTTTGACAGTCCATTTATTAACTGAAATTTTATAAATTAATTGAATCCTGAATCTTGCGCAACTTGGATTTTGTTTAAATCTGAAATCATTTTGTTTAAATCTGAGGTATTTTTGGTTGTCGCCATAGCTTTTAAAACTACTGTATAAAACAGATCACTTTAAAGCTAGTAAATAATTATTTTCTTTTAATTTAGGACATATATTTTTATTTGACAAATTAAATATAAGATTGCGAGCTTTATTTTTGCATTTTATTTTATTTAAAAAGCTCAATTATTTAGGATTTACAGCAGTTTGAAGTTAGGATGTTTTTATCACTGTTTAAATTAATTTTAAGGTTCAAGTGAGTTTTGAACCTCAAATTAAGCATTCTTTAAATGGAATTTTTTAAATTTTATCATTTAAAAACATGCTGAAGAGTTAAAATTAAGTGAATACATCATTTTAATTGATTTGCATTGATTACAAAGAGGATATGATGTAATAATGATGCTTAGCTGCTTCACATATATCAGTTGTGCATGAAAACTAGGTATTTAATTGATTCTGCAAACATAATTTCAAGTTCAAACTATAGTAAAAGCTATCACATCATTTCCTTCAGAATGGTGTCATAAGGCTTTGTATATAAGAGATAAAGCACCACCTAAGGTTTACTTCAAACTATCTTTACAAAAAGATATCACTCCTGCAACCAGTACTCTTTTGCAAGGCATCTCTACAAAGTATCTCTTTATCATCAATAATAAATCCAATATTATGGAATCTGTTAACTTCACCTCTGCCATGCTACCCTTTTTTCCTTGGGAGCTTCAACAAAAAGAGAAAAAATTGCAATGTTAAAAAAGGTAATCCTCTTTATTACTGGTGATGATCTTGATAATTTTATCAAGCACTTCCTTACTCAAACTGAATTTGGGAGACCTCAGTTTCTGCCAACTATTCAAAATCAAAAAAGCAATGTGTTCATTGAAAACTTAAAGGGTCTCCTGAAATCTTCTCCCCAAAGTATCTCCCAGCCTTGCAATCTCTGGTTACTTCCAGTTACTCTTTAAAAGAGCTTAATGATATGGGGTTTATTATAACCAAAATTGAGTTTGAATACTCAATAAAAATAAAAATAAATATAAATGTAAGCTTAAACAAAAAAAGCCAAAAAATTAATAACTATTCATTAAAAAAAGAAATAATCAAAAAAATAATTGAAAATTGCTGGAAAATTCTTTTGAAACAAACCAGTTTACAAAAAAAGTGCCTGAAAAATTTATAAAGATATTGAAAAGAGATGAGTGATTACTCAACTGAAATTAAATACTCTCTACTAAAAAAAGAAATATATGAAAATAAAAAATGAAATTTCAGTTTCGATTTCTACTTACTATAAATTAATCCCTAAAAATATAATAAAAAGTAAAAAATAAACCAATATGTGCAATATTTGTAATTTAAAAAATTCACTAGAAAAAAGAAGAAAGAATATTAAAGTAAAATTTTGCCACTTCCAGAATCTATAAATAATGACTTAAAATCTATTGATCAGCACAAAGACTTTTATGTTCACCAAAATAGAGAATATAAAAAAGATATTAATGAATTAGATGATGAATCTTGTGTTATAGTCATAGATTATAAAGAGAATTTAAAAGTTGGTGGTGGTCCAATAGAAACCAATAGCTGTTTTTATTCTAAGAAACCTATTTCTTTATTAGGATTCACATTGGCATTTAAAGAAAACAATAAAGTAAATATGAATACCATGATTTTTTATCTCAAATATTGTCTCAAGATTCTTTATTTTCAGGTGAATGTCTAATAGGCCCTCTTAAATTAGATAAGTTTAAAAAAAATAAATAATATAAAGATATGGACTAATAATTAAATCTATTTTAAATTCTATGGATTCCTATATTATCTATTTAAAGAGGCACCAAAATGCATTAAAGGGTCTATTAAATACAATAAATTTGTAGAATGTCATGGGAAAAGCATTGTTGATGATCAGTTTGGTTTGATATCAAAAACATTAAGAGAGAAAAAAAATCAGCTTTATATTAGTAATATAAATGATCTTAAAAATATTTTTGAGCAAGAAGAAAAAAGAAAAGAATTATATAAATCAGTGTTATCAGGCTCAAATATTTCTCAAAAGTCATTCTTTTATATTTATGAAAGAAAAGTTAGGCCTATAAAAAGAGAGCTTGAAGTTAAAAATCTGCACATTAATCTTTCATATTTGATGAAAGATGGGAAGTTATATACTTTGCCTCTAACATTTGAAAGTTTATCAGAATATTCTGAGATAACTTATCATGTGAAATCACGTGACGATATCAGAGAAACAAAAATATCAGAAGATGCTAGTGCTGTATTAGGACAAATTCATGAAGTTGGGCAGCTTACTAGAAGGTGTATTTCAAATAGAGTTATTAGTCTTTCAAAAACAACAACTTTTTTTCTGAAACAAACTAAGAATATTTATGATTAGCCAAAGATAGGGTAATAGCATTTATAGCTTTGGGGCTGCTATTACTCTCCCATGCAACTCATCATAAATATTTTTGGTTTCTAGTTTGTAGTAGCACTTAAGATATTTTCAGTAATATTATAAGTTGCAATTTTCAATTCTAAAATTGATGAATTATTTTCAAAAAAATTCATCTAAGCCCAAGATCAATTAAAGATTTGGAATTGATTGTATTTTAAGATTTTCTAAATAATTTGAATATGAATAATGTGATTAAGTTATAAAATAGTCAATCTGGCACTTAGGCATAACAAGAAAAATAATGACCCATATGTACACCAAAAATCAACTTACACCATTCTGTTTGTGAATCAATGTATTTCAGATTGTATTTTGAATAGTTTTGCTTGGTGTGTGAGCACTTCTTTACTGTGTTGACCCATTTTGTCCATTAACGCCAAAAATCCCTGTTAACAGAGGGTATATTTTAACCTGATAGTTGTAATTTGCTTAAATCTGAAATCATTTTGTTTAAATCCAAAGTATTTTTGCTTGTTACCATAGCTTTTAAAACTACTGTAACCCCTGCATAACAGAAGTTTCATATCTTGAAGTTTTGCTGTTATTATCAGAATGTGCTTTTTTTGTGTGACTCTATAAGTAATGATTTATTGAAGAGATAGGGTTTAACATATGATGTTGGCTGAAGGTCACCATCAGAAGAAGGGGAGACATTGTAGAATTTGCTATGATTAGATGATAACATTGGTAACATTTGAAAAAATTAGAAGGCTTCCTGAGATGATACAGGCTTGAAAATTTGATGCTTTTTGAGTGGTATTTGATCTATTTTACTTTCAATGTGGGAATAGGGATTTAAACCGAGACTCCAATCACAAGGGCAAGGAGGGCCATGCGGACAAAGAGACCGTAGCGAGCTTGGCGGAAGTAAGCGGCGCGTGGATCAGTATCAACCTCAACATCAATTTCGCCCAGGCGAGGGAGGGGGTGCATTACAACCATCTGAGGCTTGGCATGGGCCAAAGTGGCATTATTGATAACATAGGTATCCTTAACAGCAAGGTACTCTTCCTGGCTGGAGAAGCGCTCACACTGAACTCGGGTGACGTAGAGAACATCAGTAGAAGCAATTAGTTCAGGGTTGAGAGAAGTATATACTTTCTGTTCAACCCCTTTCTGTCCAAGGCGCCTTATAACTTCTTCAGGTAAGCCAAGGCCTTCAGGGTGGACATAGTTCAGCTTGACTCTGTAGAGAGAAAGAAGCTTGACTAGAGAATGCACAGTACGGCCATGCTTAAGATCACCCACCAAGGTTACAGTGAGATCTTGGACCGTACCAAGCTCCTCTCGGATGGTAAAGATGTCAAGGAAGGCCTGAGTGGGATGTTCACCAATACCATCTCCAGCATTGATGACAGGAATGGTGGAGCAGTCTGCAGCAGTCTTGGCAGCACCAGGGGTGGGATGACGTAAAACAATGGCATCGCCATACTGGTTCAACATCTGGATGGTGTCGGATAAAGACTCACCCTTCTGGGCGGAGGAAGTGGATTCGTTTATGCTGACTACTTGGCCACCAAGTCGGAGCATCGCCGTCTCAAAAGAAGTGGAGGTGCGAGTTGATGGCTCATAGAAGGCGCTGCAGAGTATGCGGCCGCGGAGAAGATTGATGGCATCACCACGCTTCACCATTGTACGCATCTCTTGGGCAACTCCAAATAGAGTATGAAGTCCTTCGCGGCTGAACTGATTAGCTGTAAGGATGCTGTTGAGGAAGAAAGGCGATGCAGTCCAGGCAAATTTCATAAGGGAGCTAGGCAAAGATGAAATGAGCTGGGTGTTGGGCGCCAGATTGATTTTGGTGGGTTCAGCCAGCTCATTGCGGACATCAGCAGGAGGAAACACTTCAGGAGACAATACAGCCTTGGAAATAGAATCAGCTGGGATGGTAGGCCGGGTAAGAGGTGACATAGGAAGGGCAGACTTAAGGCTGGCAACAGCAAGGTCAGACAGAGGAACGACCTGGTAATCAGAGAGGTCCTTGCCAGTTCCGGCCAGCTGAGTTGAGGCACCATCAACAAATATGGTCTTACCACGAAGTACTACACGCTGGACTACACTACGGTTGTTCTTGGAGAGAGGGCGCCCAATTTCAACCTCAATGTGAGTCTCAGGTTGGGGTGAGAGATGCAAGATACGCAGGGGGTTGATATGAAGGCGCAATACAACATCCTCAATGGTTAAGCGACCTTGAGCAACAGCTGACAGGAGAAGGGTGAGGCTTTTCTCCCAGTCACTGGGTGCTGAGAAGCAATCAATGATGGAAATATTTTCCCAGGCATAAGCAGCAAAAGCAGCATCACCTTCCTGAGAAAGGAGGCGATGGATGCTCACATCACAGGTAATGTCTAGTCCTTTGCCCTTGGCAAGTGTGATGAACTCAAGATCTTCTCGGCTGGCAAGATCAGTCAGATGGATCTGACACTTGTTAAGGCTAGCAAGAAGCATGAGAGAGGCAAGCGAGGAACCAGAAGCCTTGGCAATGATAGGAATGCTTCGGCTGGCAGCAACCTTGAAACAGGGATCCAACTCCAATGTAGAAGCACTTTGCAGCAAGCTATCAGGGATAAAGAGACTTCCAGCACCACTCAAAGAAGCTGAAAGCTCAGACATGCTATCTTGTGTAACTGCTACAGAGAACATAAAGTCACTGTAAGCCTTGTCGCAGAACTGGACTTGAAGTTGCCCTAACCCAGCCTTGTTGGTGATGAGCTTATCACCACTGAAAGGCAAGAAGGATAGTGCTGTAAAGCCAGCTGCAAGGGATTTTTTTGTGAAGTCTGCTACATCGCAACCAACAGAAGGCAGGATAGAATGCATGTTGACAAGGCCAGGTAATGTTTGAGTTTCAAAGGAGGATTTGGAGTCTGCAGGGGTCAGGGGGAAATCGATTGGGTGGCAGCGGGCAATGGCTTCAATTAGGACTTTAGCACACTTGACATTGGTGATCAAGGGAACTTCATAATCAACTGCCATACGGCGAGTGCGATATCCACGCGACATGTAGGAGGCAGGACGGCGATATCTATTCTTGGACGGCAAGTTGATGTACAAGTCAATCAGGTTGTTGGCTAAATGCTGGTTGAGACTGTACTCGTCCTTTTGGTCAAGCATTTCACCATTGGTGTTGGCATCTTCATCAAGTGCTTCAAGGTACTTGACAGGGACTCCATGTTCTTGGATGAAATCAGCAGTACCAGCAGTGGCAAACAGGTTAAACCCAAGCTCATGCAGCTTCTTGACTGAAGGCATCAGCTCCATCTTTTCTTTAAAGGAACCAATAGACAAAAGAATGTTTTTCTTGGGGAGGGTGAAGCCAGTTGCAATAAGAGCCTTGATGTATGCCTCATACTTATCCTTGCCAAAGCAGGCAACTTCACCTGTAGAGGCCATCTCGACTCCAAGGATGGGATCGGCGCCTAAGAGGCGCGAGAAACTAAACTGGGGAACCTTGACACCAACATAATCAAGCGAAATGCCAGCATTAGGGTAGGGCTGTACTTTCATTCCCAGCATAGCCAGGGTAGCCATCTCAATAAGATCAACACCCACTACTTTGGAGACAAACGGGAAAGAGCGAGCAGCACGCAAGTTACATTCAATCACCTTGATCTCATTGTCTTTGGCAATGAACTGAATGTTGAAAGGACCAGTGACAGCAAGGGCATCACAGATCTTCTCAGTAGCACGCACAACCTTACGCACGGTTTCAGGATCCAAGTCCTGAGGGGGAGAACAAGAGTAGCATCACCTGAGTGAACACCAGCATTCTCAACATGCTCTGAGACAACATGCATGATAAGTTTACCATCCAATGCGACTGCATCCATTTCAATCTCCTTGGCTTCCTCGATATACTTGGAGATGACTACAGGAAACTCACGCGAGACAGCAGTTGCTTGGGAGAGATAGCTGCTGAGATCGTCAGGAGAGAAGACAACATTCATGGCGGCACCTGAGAGGACGTACGAAGGGCGGACAAGCACAGGATAATCAACACGATTGCAGAATTCACTGGCTTCTTCAAAAGACGTGAGCTCCTTCCACTGAGGCTGATCAACACCAATCTTGTCCAGCATGCGGGAGAACTTGTAGCGGTTTTCAGCAGTGTCAATCATTTCAGGAGAGGTTCCAAGGATCTTGACTTCTTGACGCATGAGGGGCAAGGCGATGTTGTTGGGAGTCTGGCCGCCCATAGATAAAATAACTCCACTTGAGGTCTCAAGCTGGTAAATATCCAACACCCGCTCAAGCGTAATGTTTTCAAAGTACAGGCGATCAGCCTCGTCGTAGTCAGTTGAAACAGTTTCTGGATTGTAGTTGATCATCACAGTCTTGATGCCCTTGTCACGAAGGGTGCGGATTGCACGGACAGCACACCAGTCAAACTCAACTGAGCTACCAATACGATATACACCTGAGCCAAGAACAATAACACCATGGTCTTCAAACTTGACATCGTTCTCAGAGCCATTATAAGTCAAGTACAAGTAGTTTGTGAATGCAGGGAATTCAGCAGCTACAGTATCAATCTGCTTGACAAATGGCTTGATGCCAAGCTCCAGACGGCGTTTGCGGAGGGCAAGCTCATTGGTCCCAGCAAGCTTAGCCAGTTGGCCATCAGAGAATCCAAGTTGCTTGGCACTACGGAGCAGTGAAGCAGGGAGGGAGGCAATGGGATGGTTTTCAAGGCGCTTTTCAAAGGAAGTGATGTTGAGTAAGCGATTGAGGAACCATTTGTCGATTTTGGTCATTTCCCAAATTTTGTCAACAGAGTAACCGCTGTGAAGGGCAGCTGCAATAGCGAACAAACGCTGATCTGAAGGGCAAACCAGTTCCTCGTCAATGTCCTCAACATAGTCATTATGGGAGAAGCCTCCGAAAGAATTATCAATAGAGCGAATAGCCTTTTGGATTGTTTCCTCAAAGGTACGCCCAATTGCCATAACCTCACCAACCGACTTCATAGAGGAACTGATTTTCTTGGATACACGAGTAAACTTTTTAAGATCCCAGCGAGGAATCTTGACAACAACATAATCCAACGAGGGCTCAAAGCATGCTGATGTGACTTTGGTGACTGAGTTGCGGATCTCATTAAGAGGAATGTTAAGTCCCAATTTGGCAGCAACAAAGGCAAGAGGATATCCAGTTGCCTTGGAAGCCAAGGCAGAACTGCGGGAAAGACGGGCATTGACTTCGATGATGCAGTATTCCCGAGAGTTGGGGTTAAGGGCATACTGGATGTTGCACTCACCCACAACACCCAAATGACGGATCACGTTGACAGCAGTTGTACGAAGCATATTGTAGTCTTCATCAGATAAGGTCTGGGATGGGGCAACAACAATCGAGTCACCGGTATGGATGCCAAGCGGATCAAAGTTCTCCATGTTACAAACAGTAATGCAGTTATCACGGCAATCACGAACAACTTCATACTCGACTTCCTTCCAGCCTTTCATGCTGCGTTCAACAAGGATTTGAGGGCTAGAGGCAAATGCCTTATTGCAGAGTTCTAACAATTGCTCTTCATTTTCAGCAAAACCAGAACCCAATCCCCCAAGTGCATAGGCGGCACGGACAATCACAGGATAACCAATGTTGGCAACAGCTTCAAGAGCTTCAGATGCATTAGTAGCCGTCTGAGATTGGGCACACTTCTCGCCAATCTCCAGCATCTTTTGAGCAAACAGCTCACGATCCTCAGTCATGATGATTGTATCAATGGATGTCCCTAATACGTTGACACCAAGACCTTCAAACTCATCCTTCATCTTAATACCAACGTTGAGAGCGGTCTGCCCACCAAAGGTTACGTAAATACCATCTGGCTTCTCATACTGAATCACCTTGCGCACATATTCAGGTGTAACGGGCAAGAAGTAAACTTTGTCAGCGAGGCCTTTGGATGTCTGGATGGTAGCAATGTTGGGGTTGATGAGGATGGTGTAGATGTTCTCTTCTTTAAGAGATTTGATGGCCTGTGCACCTGAGTAATCAAACTCTCCAGCCTGTCCAATACTCAGACCACCTGATCCTAGAATAAGAACCTTGCGGATCTGACTACGGAGGTCTTTGGGATGGACAATGGAAGTCTGGGCATGTACAGATGACAGAGGCAACAGCTTGCCAGTGGCATTGAAATCCTTGACAGCGGTAATGAAAGTGTCAAATAGGACCTCGGCATCACGGGGGCCAGGAGTTGATTCAGGATGGAACTGAACTGAGAAGAATGGGAGGGTCTTGTGGATAATACCCTCGTTGGAGCCGTCGTTGGCATTTACAAAGTACTCTTGGAATCCATCAGGTAAGGATGCAGCATCTACTGCATAACCATGATTTTGAGAAGTGATAAGACAGCGACCAGAAAACATATCGGTACAGGGGATGTTGTGACCACGGTTCCCAAACTTGAGTTTGCTGGTGGTAGCACCAGAGGCTAGAGCAAGAAGCTGGTGGCCAAGACAGATACCAAAAATAGGAGTACGTGGTTGGTCAAGGGCCATGCGAAGGTTAGCAATGGTCTCTTTCAAAGTCTTTGGGTCACCAGGACCATTGCTAATAAACAGACCATCAAAGTCATTGTCCTTATTGAAGTCGTAGTTCCAGGGCACCACCTTGAATTCAATTCCACGATTGACAAAGCAGCGGATCTGATTGTACTTGATTCCCACATCTACACCAAGGACACGCAGCACTCTGCCGCTAGCATCCCTGAGGGCCTTGGCAGGATCAGGAGAATATATCTTAGGCTCTTTGGTTGAAACCTCAGCAACCAAATTACGGGCATTGGGATCAGTCCATTCAACATCAGCCAGACTACTGATGCTGAAATCTGTAGTGGCATCAAGAGGGAAGCGAAGCTTTCCCAGCATCACACCCTGACTACGAATCTTTTTGGTAAGAGAACGTGTATCGACACCATAAAGTGCAGGAATTCCGCTTTCCTGGAGCCACTTGCCAAGGCTGCTACTTGCAAGGAAGTGTGAGTAGTCTTGGTTGTATTGGCCAACGATAAGGGCTGCAATGTGAATGCGGTTAGACTCAAAGTGCTTGGGCAGTTTTGTGAGCTCGTCAATTGCTTCACGAGAAGGGACACCATAATTTCCAATTAGAGGGAAGGTGAGGACTAAGATTTGGCCCTCGTATGAGGGATCTGTCAAGGACTCAGCGTACCCAACCATACCGGTCTGGAAAACACATTCTCCAGATATGGTCTTAGCAGCACCAAAGGAAATACCTTGGTAGAAAGTGCCATCTTGCAGTTGCAAATATCCCAACTCCTCTTTGGTCGTTACCAAGGGAGCAGAAATGGGATGGAAAGAAGTTGGTTCTTCCGGTCTATCAATAAACATGGAGGTAATAGAGTCCATTCCTGATTCTTCTATGTGCATCTAAAGAGGGTGTTATAGTACTGCTCCAGGCACATATATAAGATATTATTAAGGGATAGCAAATATAGATTTAGGACGAGTAAAGCAATGTTTAGAAATTTTTTAAAAAGTGGTTGTATATGGCCGTTTAAAGTTTACATGAATCGTCATGTGGATTATTTAAGAGGCCTTGAGTTTAGAAAACGAGTATAGATAAAAAGTAAGCTGCCATAAAATATAATCTCACACCAGGAATTAAATACTCACAAGCGCTATATTTTTCCAAGATAGGCAACAAGGCAAGCAGTCTAGAAGAGATTTGTGAGCTTCAAGTTTATGATATAATAATGGCCGTGGTTTTTATTTAAATTATTCATCAAGGCTAAACCAAGATGCTGCAACTTGCCCAAAGGACAGTGTAGAAAATTATCAACCAGTGTTTTAGGCACTGAAAGAGCCACTTCACATGGAAGATAATAGATAACGTTACTTACGCGATTAGTTCTAGTGGATGTTTAAACCGTCTAAACTTGCATCAACCGCCAGTAAAGAAACCAAAAGTTGTTTCCTTGACTTGTTTATATTCCTCCAGTCGACTAGGCTACCTTGGCCAGCTTCTGGCTTTGAGTTACTTATTCAAAGATTTATATTAAAATGTTTAAATATTAAATTATTACATTTTAGCTACAGCAGTCTAGAGCCGACGCATCCCTTCGGTCAACCATCAAAATAAGTTTCATCTCCTTGGCTGGATTCTCCAGAGCCTTTTCCAAAACTTTTTCAATTCTTTACTGATCTCATGCCAATTTAATTTGGAAATATGATTGGTGCTTCCTATCGATGAGCATGCTCCGATGTACTATTCATCAGAGGCCAAATCTTTAATAAATTTCCATTTGAACTTTCCTGTTTATATTGAAGGCTTATCTATGCTTGAAATATTAAATAAATTCTAATTCGAGATTAACTCCAAGCTCTATCACATTAAGGCTAGATTGCTCTCTGCCTAAATTGATGTTAATTGTTTAAAACTTATGATTTAATTATGAGTGATGGGATGGCAAGTTTTATCAAGCTTAATGTTGATGGATCAATTTATGACAGCAACTGTGGCAAAGTTGACTACCAGTGAGTCAACTACCAGTTATGTAAATCCAATATTAATTAAGATATTATGATTTAAGCTATTTTTACTGGTAATTCAAGGCTGTAACCCCAAAAACCAAAATTAAAACCACTGTAAGTTGACTTCTGCTAATAATTCTGTCTGTCTAAACACCAATTTAAAAGGTAATTTATATGTAAATTTAAATAAAAAAACCTACTGACAATCAAGTTTCTAACAGTAATAATGGCTAAGTTGACACTTTTTAAGCCTAAAACCAATTTTACAGTAGTTTTCATAACTGTTGAGATAAATGAATATTATTCAGTTTAAAACACATAGGTTCAGTCACACAAAAAATTGTTGCAACTGAGCTTCCTTCCTTGCCTGCTAACATATCTTACAATACATAAAGGGCACTCGATGAGTTTCCCCTGGACATATCAAATGGCATGGATCAATCTGATGGGAATGTCAAATTGTGGGCACTATCTCCTAATTAGGAGTGTTGCCAATTTGATTTGCTGATCCCCGCACAGGTTATTCCACGGTCCCAAACCTTATATGGAACACATCACTATGCCACCCCCTGGTGGCCTTGTGTGGTCCTCATATGGTATATTAATCATGATGACAGCCAATAAATGACACCTTATTCTTATTATTCCTGTCCTTTCTATTGGACTGTTGTCTTCCCCAAATCAAATACTGAACTCTCATTGGTTCAGTTGCAATAGTGGTAGCAGTGATAGGTTTACGACCTACCTTAAAGAAAAATTCTCCCAAGAAAGGACAGAGTGGGGCCGTATGGCTACTCCCCATCAAGAAACTGTGTAACTGTGCTGTTTTAGCAGATTTACAAGGGGGAAATTTTTTGGAAACTAGATGATAATCTTTAATGAGCGATAGTGATTATATAGTTATTGTGAATCAAGGATAACAGAAACATGATTGTGTTGATCACATGGTTGGATGATGAAGAGGGTGGCTTGATCCTGGTAATGAGTCAAGCGCCAAAAAAAGACATCCACTGTAAAGGATCATCATCTGTTCATGTTGATAGATTTGGTAATTCAAATTGGCTTCCTAGTTTGGCTTTGGTCATTAGAAAGTTGGGTTGAGGTTCACAAACCTTCTTAGTTGGAACCTTGTTGGCAGGTCAAGTCTGCTGTTTTGACATCCCCCGGCTGAAAGTTGGCCTCCTCAGGGGGGTAGGTTGTCAGGAGCCTGGGTGCCATACTGAAATAGCTGTTGTTTGGTTGCTAGTAAGATGGTTTCTCATTGTTTTTATTGTGCCTTGCAGGGTCTTAGTTGGTTGTGGTGTAGAACTTTATCTTGCTTGCATTTGCTGAGATCTTGTAGTAGGTAAATGTTGTTTTTGTTTACCTTTAGAACTATGGCAGGCCCCACTTTCTTGGGCTGTAGCTTAATCTTTTCCGTGTTTAACACCCAGACTTTATCACCAACTTTGTGTCTGTTTTGTATGGGGACAAATGTGTTCTGTAGTTGTTTTTCTTCTTTTTCTAGCTGGTTGCTGTTGGCTTGCATCACTTGAGGTGCTGTACAAGAGGGGACCTTGCTAGGTATTTCCAGCTTTGGTCCTGAGAAAGATTGGATGATGTTTGGTTGTATGCCGTAAATGAGCTCAAAGGGGCTTTTCACAGTGGATCTGTTCACACAAGTTTGGCACACAAGGAGATAAGTCAATAGCTGCTTATGCCAGTCCTCAGGACTCCTGGCGGTGAGCTTGGCAAGGGCCTGTGCTAGACTGGCGTTCAGCCGCTCAACCTGTTCATTGGCCTGAGAGTGCTAAGGTGTTGTCACTATGTGTTGGACCCTGTTCTTTGTGAGGTATACATTGGTGATTTTGGAGGTCAGTTCCTTGCCTTCCTTGGTGATTAGCAGTTCTGGCTTTCTGAATTTGCTGATGATTTCTTTGTCTATGAAACGCCACACATTGTTGCCAGTGTGTGCCCTTACTGCTTGTGCCACCGGCCAATAAAGTTGCAAAGTTGATGGCTGTGATGATGTATTTCTTGTTGTTGTGTTTCCTGGGCATGGGGCCCACAATGTCTAGGGCCCACACCTTGAAAGGTAACTGAGAGAAAATAGGCAACACAGACTTAGGTGGGGTGTTAGTTCTTGCAAATTTTTTGCACACTTCACATTGATCAAGGACTTCTTGAACATCCCAATACAGAGTTGGCCACCATGCTTTGTGTTTGAAGAATTTGTAAAGATTGCGGCTCTTGGTATGACCCAGGTCTCTGTGATAGTATAGGATGGTGCCAACTCTTTGGTGTGTGGGAATGTATGGGATAGTTCTTACATCTGCCATTTTTCAGTTTAGCATCCCGTACACGTCCACAAATAGGTGTTCATTCTTGATGACAGTTTCTTTAGTGATGTTGGCAGTGTCTGGAGGAAAACCTTTGTCTTTGGTTTAGAGTACCAGGAGGGGACAATCTGGGTCCAACCCATTTTCCCCTCTTGTAGCTTTGACGTATAGATGGGAGAGTGTATCCACCATGGCAAGTTCAGGTCCTGGCTTGTATTGTATGATCATGTTAAACCGCTCAAGAATTTTCATCCAGCGTGCTTGACACCTGGACAGGTTGGCTTGTGTTTTGAAGTATATGAGGGACTTATGATCAGTTAAAGCAGTGAACTCCTCTTGATGTTTCAGGTAGCAGTGCCATTTAACAAGACAGTATATAATTGCTAGCAGTTCTGTATTATGTATGGGGTAGAGGCACTTGCTGTCTATTAACTTGCACAACTCATAGGCTACGGGCAGGAAGTTGCCATTGGTGTTCTTTATTTGTAGTACGCCTCTGATGGAGGCATCAGATGCATCTGTCTCCATTTGATACTCTTCATCCTGTTTGGGATACTGGAGGATGAGGGCAGTTGTCAACTTCTCTTTTAGACACCAGAAGCAGAGGTCTCTTTGGGGGGTTCATACAAACTTGGGGTTTGCGCCAGTTATGGCCAATAATGGTGCTGTCAGAACGCTGCAGTTGGGAATAAAACACTGGACATAGGCAACCATTCCCAGGAATGTACAAAGTTCAGACTTGTCTTTTAGTGGTGGCATTTTTAGATGGCCTGAATCTTCTGATCATCAGGTTTGATACCATCTTTTGAGACTATATGCCCCAGGAAAAGTAACTTTTCAGGGAAGAATTGACATTTTGAGGGCTTAGCCAACAGCTTATGTTGCGCCAAGGAGGCAAGGACTGCTTTCAAATCCTTATGGTGTTGTTCTACTGAGGGGCTGTATACAATGATGTTGTCTAAGTATACTAGAGCGTGTTTGCCAATGTGGGAAGTAAAGACCTCATTCATAAAGGTGACAAAGGTTGATGGAGTGTTTGTCATCCCAAAGTTAAGCACAACACACTCATGCAACCCATATTTAATGTGGAAGGCTGTTTTGGGTATGTCTTCCTCCTTAATACGGATTTGGTTGTACCCTGCTGTCAGGTCAATCTTGGAGAAGACAGTTGCTCCGCCCAGGGCATTGAAGAGGCTGTCAATAAGTGGAAGTGGGTAACAATTATTGATGGTAACTTTGTTTAGGGTGTGATAGTCAGTTACAAGGCAGAGGGTGCCATCTTTCTTTGCCACAAAGAATACTAAAGCACAAAATGGGGACTGTGAGGGGCAGATAAGTCCCTTTTCCAGTGCCTCCTTGAGGTAAGCACGGAGGGTGTTGTCCTCATTTGGAGTGAGGCAGTAAATAGGGTGTGCCCTGGGTACTGCTCCTTTGAACTGGATGGAGTGCTATATGTGTTTCTCTGGGGCAAACCCAGTAGAGTCTCTTTGAATATTTATGGATGGTGTGCTACAATTTCTCTATACTGAGGTGTGGTGGTATCCTGATGGTCTTTGAAGTGTATAATCTTGTACTGGCAGGAGTCCCAGTCAATTGACTTGAGGTTCTCCTTTTCTTCAAGAGTTTCTGTGATACATACAAAGACATGGTCCTGTAGGAGTTGATCCACAGAGTTAGGATGGATCTGGTGGTTGGCCCCTTCAAGCTTGATGGTCAATACAGAGGTGACCCAGTCTAAATGGGGGTTATTCTTTTGTAGTCATTTCAGTCCAAGTACAATTTCAAATTTAGGGAAGTCAATGATGGGTCCCTGGATGATGGAGTGTAGTTTGTCTAGCACAATAGAGAAAGGGAAAGTCTCTTGTGTGACGGCAATGTGGTGTTCATTACCTAAGACCACGTTCTTAATCTGCAAAGGATTAGTTGTTAACTTGGAATTGTCCACAAAGTTGCTGTTGACAAGTGTTTGATCTGTGCTTGAGTCCAGAAGCGCTGAATCTGTGTAACTACAAAAGCAGAAATGATAGGACATCAGTTTATTGGGGTGCCTGGCAATGGTGTAGAGGACCAGATCTCCTGAGGGCTCTTGGATCATTGGACATTGATCCACGTCCTCAGTTCAATATTTGGCACTGGGAAAGTTGGGAGAAGGTTGGGGAGAGCTTGGTTTTCTTAATGCTCTCCCTGGGCTTTTCCCTAGTCCAGATTGTCTTGGGTAGTAGTGACTCTGAAGTGTGTGCAGTTTGACTGTCCATTTTTCTCATTGCCATGAATATTTGAACTTGCAGGTTTATGACTTGAGTTATTATTGTTGCCAGGAGGAGGGCGGTTGGAACGTCCATGTGACAGTCCACATGTTTGGTGGTTTGCAGGCGGGGCTTATGTTGGCCAAGTGGAAGATTAGTGACTTCTACTGAAGAAGTAGCTGGTCATGATAAATGAGTAGCCAGAGGACCAATAGGCTGTTTAAAGACTGGAAAGGAGCTGTTCTGTGAACTAAGATGGACTGTTTGCTGGTTAAGCTGAAGAGCTGGAAGATGTGGTTGAAGAGCTGGCTGAAGGACCCAAATATGATGGTGAAGAACTAGTGGTCTGGAGAAATGAGCCAAGATTTTTCCAAATTGATTTGCCAAGGTGGTAAAATGTGGAATGTTTTGCCTTGGTTTAGTAGTAAAATCAAGAAGGAATGTGGAGAGAAGTGTGGGTAAGATATTTATTTATTAAGTTCTTAGGATAGATGAAGGTATGTTGCTATGAGAGCTGGATACAAAGTTGTTTTGGTGGAACATTTTCCTTGGATTTTACAAGGTTTGTAAATATATGGGGAAAACGTTGAAGAGGTCCAAAAGAACAGTTTAAATAGTATTCTACTATTTAAATGGGTTTATGTGGAATGAAGGGAAGACTGGTGCTGGAATAATGGACCAGTTAACGCTTTGGTGCGCAAAGAGTTGTCAATTTGAGCGGTTTGAGATGTGGAAATTATTTTCCTAGTTGGATCCCAATGGAACTTCAGAAATGGTTTATTTCTGCGCTTTAAATTCATTGGTTGAGTTCTGGCAGGTTTCCTGATGAAAATGATTGGTTGGAAGCCAAAAGCTTAAAGTATAAGCAAGGAAATAATGAATTAATACTTTAAGCTTTTGAGAAAGTAGGTATGTAAGCTTAAGTTATTATAGAAAAAAAGTGAGCAGCATTGATTTAAGCTTCTGAAGAAAGACATTTTAAAGGCGGAACTGTTGGGAAAAGGACACTATAAGAAGGTGGCTGGCTGGAAAGTTACAGGGTCTTTTTGAGGTCTTTCCGGGTCTTTGACGGAGTCTTTCTGAGGCCTTTTTAGTTTCTGCCGAGAGGTTTTTGGAAGCATTTTGATCATCAGCAGGAGCTTGGTTGTACTTATACAAGTGGAATAACAAGGTCACTGGAGCTATAAAGAGAGCTGAAGCCCACAATAATGGAGCAGGAGCCCAAGAATAAGGAGCTGGATCCTAAGCGTGGTGCAGAAGTCTGATTCTAAGGCTCTGGAGTCCAAGTTTAAGGAGCAGAAGTCCAAGACTAAGGTGCAGGAGTCCAAGACCAAGTACAAGGAGTCCAAGATATTGTTGGTGGACTCCAAGTATTGGCAAATCCACATTGTTTCCTTGACCCCCTGGGCCATATACCAGAAGGTTTCTAAGGGGATATTCCTTCTGAGAGTGAATAAAAGCCCATTTTGACCCCTATACATATTTCTGAGATACATTTTCCCTTACTAGAGAATGACAATCCCTTCCAGCCAGTCCCTGGCTATGATCCAGGACACACTTTGGGGACTGGTGGACAGGAACCCCACAGTCCAGCTGGGTGAGAATCCTTGGGTCTCTCCCTTCCCAGTCTGCGCCTTGTGAAGAGTGTTGGATGTTTGTTCTGCTGTTTCTGCTTTGCAATGCAGGCTCTGTATATTGGTCACTTAGTACAGGTTGATGTGTCTCATTACATACAACTTGAGGGCGTTGTAGTACATAAGGTGTGTAGCTGGGGTGTCAAATGCCATGTCTGATGGGGCACGTAGGCAGAGATCCTTTTAGGCACATGTGAGCTCTTTTACTGTGCCTGTTTGGGTCAGATTCTTTACTTGATGTATGATCATGAGGGTGGTATCCTTCAGCACAAATCTTGCTAATAAGTCCTGCTTAAAGATGTCCTGATTTTTCATGGTGTGATCCTTGTGCCACTTGTTGTACCAGATGCCTGCATTGTGCGTAAGTCAAATAGATATCTTTGCAATCCAGAAACGTTGTGGGCATTCCATCTGCGCTAGTTTACTTTGGGAAGATCTGATCCATGCCGCAGCGTTGTTATTGGCTCCAGAAAATGGTTCCAAGGCAGCACTTCAAAGACGTTGGGCTACATAGGCTGGCATGATACTGTCATATGAAGCTCAAGGCGTGGCAGTAGGTGTTTGGAAGAAACCTTGTATTGACAGGGTGTTGAAGGCAGAGACCGGCATCATTAGGTTCTATTACAGCACAAACCCTTCTGGTATTTTAGTACCTGGCGTGTATGGCATCCAGTCCACTAGGAGGCCAGAAATGATTCTTTTATAGATTTGTTGATCACAGCAAGTACAGGCAGCAGGCGGAATTTTGAGGGATAAGGTAGAATGAAGAACCTACCTGTGCTACCGATGCTGTAACTGTGCTGTTTTAGTAGAGCTACAAGGGGGAAATATTTGGAAATTAGATAATAATCTTTATTGAGAGATAGTGATTATATATTTATTGTGAATCAAGGATAACAGGAACATGATTGTGTTAATCACACAGTTGGATGGTGAAGGGGGTGGCTTGATCCTGGTAATGAGTCAAGTGCCAAAACAAGACATCCACTGTAAAAGATCATCATCTGTTAATGTTGATAGATTTGATAATTTGAGTTGACTTCCTAGTTTGGCTTTGGGTCATTGGAAGGTCAGATTTCAGGTCACAAACCTGCTTAGTTGTAACCTTGTTGGTGGGTCAAGTCTGCTGTTTTGACAAAACCTTTCTTCCAATCCCTGAGGGGGAAATCCCCAAAGGGTATGTTATCTACCAGGACCAGTTGGTACTTACAAGCGTCTACAATTGTCTCTTCCTGGGGAAGCACAATACAAGTGTCACAGTGCTGCAATTGTACCTCTTACAATGCATGTTAAACCTCCAACTTGAATCCTTTGCAGGTGGCGTGAAAGGAGCTGACATTGTCAGCTGGCTCCATTCCATGGAAACCTGCCTCTGTATCTGCTAAGTGCCCAAGCCCATGTGGGTCACCACTGCATCTAGTCTCACAGGGCCTGCTACTCCATGGTTTACCAAATGGGCAGGCCAGGAACAGAAAGTTACCTGAGCAACATTCAGGGATGCTGCCAGGTCCTGCTACAGAAAAGACTTTTCACCTATCATAGTGGGAACCCCACTCCTAGCTATCAATCAAACAGGAACCATCCCCAAATACCTTGCGGCTTGGCAGCAAGCCCTTGCTGCCGCCCCAGAAGCTGTCACCAACATGAACTCCATGCTGCTCACTCTCATAGTCAATGGGCTCAAACTCCATATTTGCAAGTGGGTTCCCGTGGGGCGTTGTACCTCCATTGAAAACTGCTATAAGGCCATTGTGGAGGCCAACAATCAAGCTTTGATGGGCTTTCAAAGATCCAACAATACACCTCCTCAACCTTGTCCTGCACCTGGCAGCGCCCATAGTCAAGTAGGCTGCCACTAATCCCATCAACATGAGAATGGAGCTAAGCACTCTTGCAAGTGTGAGCTTCAATTAGCTCAGATTGAGGATCCAGGAAAAGCCAGGGGGTTTTAGATACAGGAGGTTCTGCAACCCTGCCTGACCACTCTCTCCTTGCCAAAAACCCCTGTGACTTTAACTTGTGTGATGTTGAAACTCTAGACATCTTCCAGGTCCATAGTAACAACACTGTTTTTCCAAGTTAGTCATTCTTCCAATAAAATCACCCACTTGGCCTACCCCTTCTGTTTCTGTGGGAATACCCACAAACTTTTGGTAGACACTAGTACCAATCAAACCATGGTCAATCAGGGTTTTTCAGATGCTCAGCAACTAGATTGAGTACCTAGCCAATTCAAAGCAGAGCATGTAGCTGACTTCTGCAGAGTAGCAATCATGCATGAGATGGTATCCTTCTATGTGATAATGAGGAACATCCAGGTTAAGCTCTCTGGGCCAATCATGACAGGGCTCAGCCATGACGTCATTGCTGTCCTCAACTGGCTCTAACACAACCGCCCATATATTGACTGGGATACGTCTGTAATCACCCTCAACAGAAATGGAGTGGGTTTCCAGATCTATCATGTTGAAATGAGAAAACTTCTCCACAACACCGTGTTTGTACTACTCACAGAGACAGGTACCTACAACTTCAAGAGCAGGAAGCTGAAATTCAACCAGTGCTTGGTAGAAGTAATCCACTCTGAACTCATTACACCTCCCCCTTGGTTACAACACCACCACAAGCACTAGTATCACTTCTTGAGGAATACAAGGTTGTCTTTAGCAAGATGCTAGACCAACTACCCCCTCCCCAAGAGATCCAGCATGCTGTACAACTCCAAGGGTTGTTACCTAAGGCACACCCCTTATACTGTCTCACACCAAAAGAAGATGAGATCCTCCACCAGCACCTTGTAGACGTGCTTGACAAGGGCTTCATTTGCCCTTTGCTCTCTCCATATGGGGTGGCTGTCTTCTTTGTAGCCAAGAAGAACAGGTCCCTTTATCTAGTCACAGATTACCGCGCCCTCAATGAGGTGACTGTTAAAAACAAGTACCCCCTGCTGTTAATTGACAACCTGTTTGACACGCTTGCGGGTATAAAGATTTTTAGCAAGATTGATCTCACTTCAGGGTACAACCAGGTCCGCATTGCACCAGGAGATGAATCAAAAACTGCCTTCCAAACACACTACAGGTTGTTTGAGTGCCAGGTCATGAACTTTGGAATGACCAGCGCTCCCTCCACCTTTGCCATGTTGATGAACAAAGCATTGAGGGATTGATTGGGAAATGTGTGGTTGTGTACCTTGATGACATTATTGTCTTCAGTCAAGATCAAACCACGCACCTCCAAAACCTCTGTGCTGTCCTCAACACCCTTTGGAAAAACCAGCTAAAAGCTAAACCCTCCAAATGCAAGTTTCTCAAGTTGGAGCTCTTGTTCCTTGGGCATACCATCTCTGCTCAAGGGATAAAACCCAACCCTGCCAAGATTAAGGCAATCACAAGTATGCCACCCCCCAACAATGTGGGTCAGGTACATACATTCTTGGGTATGGTTGTCTGTGTGCAAAAGTTCATTCCCAACTGTGGAGAGCTAATTGCACCTCTCACCAAGCTTTTAAATACCAAACAGCACTTCCAGTGGAAACCTGCCAGAGATCAAGCCTTTGAGACGTTGAAGCAGAGACTTACAACTGCACTTGTATTGAAATTTACCAATTGAAATTGCCAGTACAAGCTCAAGACTGACACTTCTGACTGGGCAATAGGAGGTGTGCTGAGGGTGAAAACTGAGGAAGGCAGCTTCCTTCCTGTGGCCTAAAAATCCTGGAAGCTTACCAACTCCAAGCAGTGCTACCCTATACATGACAAGTAGTTAGCAGCAATTGTGCGCTGCGTCAAGAAAGAGTGTTGTTACCTGGAGGGCGCCACTTTTTCACCCCATGCACTGACAGATCACAAGTTGACTCAGTACTTCAATACTCAGTTGCACTCAACACAACATTAAGCAGGCTGAGTCAAGCGCCTGTCTCCCTATCAGCTGTGCATCAAATACAAGCCTGGGAAGGAACTTGTCACAGCCAACATCCTCTCTAGACTGTACGTAGAGTCCATCACGGGAGATGATGGCTTGGACCCAGGCTGGCCAATGCTTTACCTCTGTCCTGAGGCAACTTGTTACAAAGGCCTTAATTCCGTAAATATTTCCAAGCTGAAGGACAACAAAAGCCAGTTCATCACTGACGCTAGCAATGTCTGCCGCCCGGCAGAGACAGGTGAAAAGTCACCTTACATTACCACAACACAGCAAGGGGATACCATACTGAATTACCACCACACCTTGGGTCACATCAGAGGATGTAACCTCTTTGAGATCATGAAACAAAAGGTTTGGTGGCCGTGTATGCTCCAGGACATCCTGGACCTCCTTGAAACATGTGTGTTGTGTGAGAAGAACACATCCAAACCTGCGCTACCCAAGTTGGTCCTACCTTCCAAAGCCATGGAACCCTTTGAACAGTGGGCTCTCAACATTGTGAGACCTCTCCCCAAAGACAGGCTAGGCAAGAAATACATCATTACAGCCATAGACTACTTCATCTGCTGGCCAGTAGCCTGGTCAACCACCAATCATACTTCCACCACTATTAACTGCTTCATTGGCAAGGAAAGTGTGGCCCACTTTGGACAACCCAAGAGCCTCATCACAGATGGCAGACCTGGTCTTGTAGGGAATGTCATGAAGGTGTATTGCGCCAATAACACCCTCCAACAAGTAGCCATAACGCCCTACTATCCCCAGGCCAATGGGCGTGTGGAGGGCCTGAATGGTTTGTTGGTTCAGCTGATTGTTAAGCTCTTGCAAGAACACCCCAATACTGTGTGAAATGAACACCTGCCCACCGCCCTACTCATCTTATGGGCAAGAATTAACAGCGGCACTGGGTTCAGCCCCAGCACCTTGGCCTTTGAGACCCCTGACAACTTGACAAGGATAGAACAAGGGAAATTGCAATCCACAGTTCTGGAAAACCTCCCTTGGAAATTACCCCCTCCCTGAGTCAGTGGCATGCCAAAGCCTGAGACATAGAACACACAAATTGAGGGGGACAAAACACATTGAGGCAAGATACACTGTAGGTGATCCTGTCTATGCCCTCAACCCCAACTCTGCCAAATTGGAGCCCAACCACTTGGGACCCTTCAAAATAGCTGCAGTCTATGATAACCATACCTACCAACTTGAAGATGCCCAAGGAAACACACAAAATACTTCACCACAATAGCTTGTGCCCCTGCCGCACTATTCCCATACAACTGTTGAACATGTGAACCTTCCCAGACCTCCTGCAGGCTCCAATCCTAGTGTCTGACAATAAGCAGGGGGCAAGGGGGTGTTGCAACTGGGTCTCCCTCCTTGCCTGCCAAAGTATCTTAAAATACACAGGGGACACTTGATGAGCTGCCCCAGGACGTATCTAACAGCATGGACCAATCTGATGGCAATGTCAAATTTAAGGCACTATCTCCTAATTAGGAGTGTTGCCAATATGACTTATTGATCCCTATGTAGGTTATTTCACAGTCTAAACCTTATGTCAAACCTGCCACTGTGCCACATCCTATGGCCCTGTGACTTCTCTATATGGTATATTAATTGCAGTATTCCTCAATGCATCACATCTTAGACTATTCCTTCTTATCCTTTCTACTATACTGTTGTCTTCCCTAATCAAATACTGAACTCTGATTGGTTTAGTTGCAACAAATGATTACACACACAGTTCTGCAAAGGAAGTTTGAGGTTTGATTCTCTACAGTGGATGGTTTGTGCTAAATTCTTTAAATGGGAAGCCACATGAAACTGGTTGTTTTGTTTTCCTTTAATTCATGTGCCACCACTATCTACCAAGGAACAGCTGACCATATTTCTGCTCCAGCCAAGCATTAATCATCTTCCCCCTCTATATACCCTTCAATAGTTATAACCAATAAAGTAGTTTTTGTCATAATATTCTTTATTCTTCTGTCCTAATTTAGGCTGCAACTATACCTGCAACAGGTATAGTGTTAAGAGTAAATAGCAACTGACTGACACCCTTGTTTCAGTCTTTTGCCCCTTAAATAGCCCATTGTTTCAGTCTGATTATCTTCTGAGCTTCCTCTTTTTCCAATTTTAAACTATTGTATTTATCTTCCTATATAATAAATCAAACCTTTTTTTCTTACTTCAGCCAATCAGGGAAGACCTTTCCCTTTCAACTACCTGATTGATTAGAATTCCCCCTTTTAAAAAATGAAAAAAGTTAATAAAATAAGCTTTATTCAGCCAATCAACTCCTGGATCCACTAATTTATCCAAACTGTTTCTCCAGGCTACATGTTGTCACTCCTTGCTCAAACCAGCTGTTATTGCCTCCCAGAAAAACCCTTGACCCATGTTTCAAATGGGGTTTCTGTTTTTCTGTTATGTTTCCCTGCGTTGATTTTCTTGTTTTTCCCCATAGAAAAAATAGGTAGTTTGTTTCCCATATTTTTTTCAATGTTTCTCTGTGATTTTCCTCTCTCATCAAAACTTTTAGGTCTTGTTGTCTTGCTCTTGCTTTGTATTATAGCCAACACTATTTATATTTTCCCTGCTTTAAAAGTTTCCTCCTTCCATTCTTGCCTGCCTCTGCTCTTCTTCTCTATTCACTACTCTTACAGTAGTTTTCAAAGCTATGATACTAAAAAACGCATCTGTAAGCTAAAATAACTCAGATGAAAACAAAATCAACTCATCTGAAAGCAAAATAAAATTAGATGTAAACAAAACAGAAGTGAGCCCAAATGTCAGAAATGACAATTTAGACGTACCTGAATCCCAAATTATGGAACCAGGGTCAAACTCTGAACAAACTCCTTTGCAGACTGCCAGTTCCAAATAATGGGAATCCAACAGCCCACAACCAATTAATAAAGTTGTTGTCAACCTGCTGGGATTTGAACCCTTAACTACCCCGCAGGTTTTTGCAAGCAAACTGCCAGTACAAGATGCCAGGAGTTTCCCTGATGTGCCAGTACTTGACACCAATGGTTTGCTTGGTGAAATGCACAAGTTCCTCAATAAGAGTTGTTCCAAACTCCCCCAAAGGCCAGGAAGTGGCACTAAACCTGAAGGGCCACCCAACACCCAAGTTTCCAAACAGGAAGATTCAAAATCTTGTCATCCCAAAGCCTCCAGCAGCAAACTGCCAGTGCTGAGTGTCACACTGCCATCTGAGACCCCTGATGCTAACCCGCCCAAGCCCAGAAAACCCAACCAGGAAGTGAAGCCTGGCAGTGTGGTATGAATACCTGCCAGGCCAAGATCAACCCCCATTTTCATTTTTAAATAAAGGTTACGAGATATTGGTTTCCCCAATTATTGCCATATTTTATTCTTGTCATCTGCCAGTTAACTAAAAAATCATCTGATCCCTCTGCCAGCCCGCCAGCTACGTACTGCCTGCCAGGTGTTCCCTTTGGTTTTGTTCATTTCACAGAGTACCTGCCAGGGATCCAGCCTGTGAGGGGTTCCTGAGAACTTGCAGGCAGACAGCCCGCGGGCCCGGCAGGGAGGGCCCACCACAAGATTGGGGCTAACTTTACAATATAAGATATCAATTTGCCCAGGAGAGCCCAAGGTCCGCTGGCAGGTACCATAGAATTTATTGAGCCGGTAAGAGTGATGTACATCACTCTAAATATCTGAGTGGAAGTGGATTCATTGGCAGCAACAGATTCCTGCAGGCAGTTGGGCCGCGGGGTGAGAGGCGGAGTCATTGGGACCAAATACCGGGCAGGTAGTTGTACTTGTTGCAGAATAACAGGGGAGGTCTAGTGATCTTGTTACCTTCCCTGTAGATAGTTTTGGTCTTTATAGTTCTGGCATCAGGGCTGTAGATTAGGATTTCCTCTAGGGTGAACTCTAAATACGCAGGGTTGGGGGGGGGGTACTTGGTGAAATGTACTGGGCTGTAGGGAGCTCCTGGTGGACAGTTAAGATCAGGCAGCTGGTCTGTGTTTTCTTGGGATTATTGGGTGTGAGGTGCAGAACCGCAGGAGGTAGACTGTAGATGAAATAGATCTAATATCAAATATGGAATAACCTGGTTGAACCAAAGGTTCATGTCACTTTATTGCAAGAATGACAATGGGCATCTTCCTGGCAGTCCAGGGTATAAGTATGCCCATCTGTCATGGGAAAACTTTTACAAATTTCTCTGGCCTGGGTGTTACTGTTTACCAGGGTTTTCCAGTCCTTGGTGGCATCCATTGTGGGAGTTAATTTATTGGCTGGTTCAAACTGAGAATGCTCAAATTTCCTTGTTGGGTTGTGGGTTTAGTCATCTCTGGGTGGCCCGCGTTTATTGGGAAGTTTCTCTATTTCCTTTTCTGTGGAGGCCCAAGTTATTTTGGGTTCTATGGCTAGGCCCGCCTGCTGATTAGTTGAGTTAACATGAACCTTTAATGTGGGGAGTGTTGATGTAGATTATTTTGATTCATCTAGCTTTAGAGGGTTTTCTGAATTCAAATTCTGCTCTGGTTTGAGCCCAAAAATCTGCGGGCAGCTGGGCAGCTGGCGGCCCGCAGGGTGTCAGGGTTTAAATCCCGTAGTTGAGGCTTTCAAGTAAGCATGGTCAATAGGAGTTTGTCACTTGTGACAGTACCCCTTAAAGCCTGAGTACAAGGACTACACTGCCAACAATATACTAGCCCGGGATCCCTTGGCCAGAACTAAAGAGTATTTCAGATACAACTGGAAGGGTCTTTGGCACGTTACTGAGCCCTGCCTGTTCAGAGATAAATATAACCTCCTCCCTGTCTACCAATTAGACATAGAACTGCCCATCACCCCCAAACCAATGCTGCATCTGTTGCTGAGCTTTCCCTGGACCATACAAATAAACTATTTGGGATTGCATACATTACTCTAACAGGAGTAATAGATACTATTCTCCTGCTGCCTTCCTGTGGTCATTGGTGGGCAAGTCAATGTCCTACCTCATTAAGTTAGCACCAATCCTTTGATGGACTCTGCCTACCCAGTCTGCAATCCACCAGTTCCCAAGCACTAGCAAGCCAGCAGATCAGGGCTGGTTTCCTGATATCAAATTTACTTTTAATTAATATAAATTAATTGGTTTTTGAATTCACTTGCATCTGAGTTAATTTTGTTTACATCTGAATTGTTTTTGTTTAAATTTGAGTTGTTTTTTTGCTTACATCTGATTTTTTTAGCACCATAGCTCTGAGAACTACTGTAATAAATCATTATCTTAATATTTACCATCCTTTTTATTAATTTAATTCTTTTATTATTTCCAATTCATTTATTTTCTTTTTTATTAATTATTTCCTTTATATTCCTCTTTAATTGCTTTATTTTTAACTAATTATTTATAGTTTATTTTAATTTTTTTAAATATTTCTTCCTTGTCTTCTCTCTTTTCATCCACTATAAATGACTTCCACCTAGTCCTTCTGCTTCTTTTTTCTAATGCTCTCCACATATGTCCTCCATCTGAGCTTTACTATCCTGGTAGTCCCCATCAGTCAACACCTCAGACTCAGGCAATAAGTCTCCACAGGTGAAGCAACCTAGACTTGACCCCCCACTAGGGGCCTACACTTTAGGTCATCAGAATCAAGCACTTCTCCTGCATCACAACTTTTTTTACTTACCCAAGTGGTTATTTTGAGCTTTCAATTGCAAAGTAACCAACTTAATTTACAAGAAAACTCCAAAGCATTAAGTTCTGCAGCTGCTTCTATGAACAGATACTCTAATGATAATTCTGAGCTATCAATGCTTTGCCCAGCAACCTTTTGACTTCCTTAAGGCTACCCTAAAGTCATGGAAAGAGAAAACTCTACCTCCCTCTTAGATAGAGACACTCAACTGTATTTTCACCTCAGTTGGTATCAGAATTTCAATGCTATCTCAGCACATCCATTCCAGGACATCCACAACTTTTATATCCTTTCAAACCAGAGGTAAGAGTCCACCTTATTACCATCTCAAGGCATAGACCACTGCTCTTTATTAACCAAAGCTGGACATACTAATAAAACAGACAACATTTATCTTTCTTAGTCATTCAATCTTTATTTGACCATATAAAGCCCTCACCTGCAAAATAGCTCTTCATGTGGATTATCACATCTCTCTCTTCCTTTTCTCTATTAGCCACTATATATTACGTTCATCTAGGCCTTCTATATATTGTTAACCACCATAGCTGCCTTTAAATGAGGCTTTCAGAGGAAACCATTCACACTCTAAATTCTACACTCTATTATCTTTGCTTCCCAAGTAGTTAGCTTGGTAATTTGAAGAGTAATCAACTCCAATTCCTGGGCACCTCTCTCATCCCTTGGGTTGAACAGCTGATTCTCTAGACAGCTGCACCTGGTGGTCCCAGGCCCCTTATGCTTGAACATTGGCAGTAAGACTCTCTCTTAAAACCATCCATGAGACATAGGCAGAGAAACTCATACTCCCTTTTGGGCATAAATAACCCAGCTGTATTCACACTTCAGCTGTTATTAGGATTCTAGTGCTTCTTCAGCAATTTATAATCACAAGGATCACCAACTATATTATCCCCCCAGTTGGTCTTCTGGAAGTGCAACATTGCTACAGAATTGTCACTGTCCAATAAAAACCATCTTTATTGTCACTGCAGCTGTTCTAAGGATGCTTTTATTCTCTTGAAATAACCATCCCTGGGTACTCTCTCTACCCTTCTAAGGTACCAATAAAATGATACCCTACTGGCATCCTAAGGCATAAAATAAGTCTTAACCACCTTGGTTGAGAAAAACCCTAGATACTGCAGCTGAGCAAACAAAAAACAATTACCTCTCAGGTAACCCTTCTCTACTTAGACAATGTTACAACCAAGACTAACTCCCTTCCTGCCAATCAATCTTATAATACACCAGGAGCACTCATAGAGGCGTCCTATGAATTGTCTAACAACATTGGGTATTCCACAGCCAATGTTGAAATATGGGCCATAACTCTTATTTAGGTGTGTAACCAAATACAAGTGATAATCCCTCAATTAGATACTTACTGCTCATACCATACTTGGATCATTCCACAATGCCACTCCCCAGTGGATTAGTAACATCCCTTTCTGATATAATAACTACTGTCTTTCAAATAAAACTACATATTATTCCTATCATTTATCCTTTTTATTGGACTGTTGTCTTCCTCAATCTCAATACTGAACTACAATTGGTTCAGTTGCAACAACAACATCAGCCCACATCTGTAAAGCAGCTCCATATAAGGATTATCACAAGTTTGGTCTGCTCCAGTATCAAATAATTTTATGCCTTAATATCTTCAAAAATGGGATGTATAAGTGAGGAATATATTTCCAGTTTGGGTGATAAAAAGTTTAGGATTTCTGAAGGTTACTTGGAACATAATGATTGAGTCTACTTCTTGGTTCCTGTACAAGTCTTATTATACATGAAAGGGAAGCTTACCTAAGAACTCCCATAATATTTTCCCTCTTTGGGTAGAGTATTGGTGCTCCTCTGATTAGTCTGAGTACTACAGTTTATTCCTCTGGGGTTGGGATTGTGTTGTGACTGTGCTGTTTTAGCAGAGTTACAAGGGGAAAAATAATCAAAAAATAGATAGTAATCTTTACTGAGATATCAATGTTATATAGTTAGGGGTGAATTGTGGTAACAGGAACATGATTGTCAGGGATCCAGCCTGTAGTAGATTCTAGGGAACTTACAGGAGGAGAGCCAGCAGGCCCAGAGAAAAGGACCCACCACAGGATAAGAGCTAACTTTAAAATACAGGAGAATGCTTTTACAAGCAGGGCTCAAGGACCATTGGCAGGAACCATAGAATTGACCAGGCTGGTGAGAGTTATTGAGAGGACACCAAATAATTGAGTAGAGGTAGATTGGCGGCCACAGAATCTTGCAGGCAGTTGGGCTGCAGGGTCACAGGGGGAGACATGGGCACTAGCTTGGCAAGCAGGTGATTATATTTATCCCAGAATAGAATGATTGCTTGATATGCCAGGTGCCTTCAAGTCCAATGGGTTCAGGCTCTCTAAATCTGGCTTCAGGGTTGTATATTGTTGTAACTGGCTGTTTTAGCAGAGTTATAAGGGGAAAATATTTAGAAACTAGATAATATTCTTTATTGGGAGATAATGATTATATAGTTAGTGTGAATTATGGATGACAGGAACATGATTGTTGATCACACAGTTGAATGGAAGGAGGGGGTGGCTTGATCCTGGTAATGAGTCAAGCGCCAAAACAAGGTATCCACCATAAGGGATCATCATCTGTTCATGTTGTTGGATTTGGAAATTTGAGTTGACTTCCTAGTCTGGCTTCAAGTGACTGGATAATCAGGTTGCAGGTCACAAACCTGCTTACTTGAAACCTTGTTGGCGGGTTGAGCCTGCTGTTTTGATACCCCCTGACTGAAGGTTGGCCTCCTCTGGGGAAAGGTTGTCAGGGAGGTTATTAGGAGCCCAGGCGCCATACTGGACTAACTGTTGTTTGTGGCGGGTAGGACAATCTCACACTGTTTCTGTCTTGCCTTGCAGGATCTCAGGTAATCATGGTAGAGGACTTTGTCTTGTTTACGTTTCCTGAGTCCTTGCACAAGGTAAGTGTTATTTTTGTTTATCTTTAGGATGATTGATGGGCCTACTTTTTTGGGTTATAGCTTACTTTTGTCAATGTTCATGACCCAAACTTTGTCACCAACCTCATGTCTGTTTTGGATGGGGACAAATTTCTCTTGTAGACGCTTGTTTTCTCTTTCTGTTTGATCACCATTGGCCTCTATGTCCTGGGGATCTGAACAAAGGGGACCTTGCTTGGGATTGCCAGCCTGGGTCCTGATAGTGCTTGAATGATATTGGGCTGTGTACCATATACCAAATCAAAAAAGCTTTTCCCAGTGGATCTGTTCACACAAGTTTGGCATACAAGTAGTGCAGTTGGTAGCTGCTTGTACCACTCTTCAGGTCTCCTGGCAGTGAGCTTGGCCAAGGCTTGCATAAGGCTGCAATTTAGCCGCTCTACACTTCCATTGGCCTGAGGATGGTATGGTGTTGTCACAGTGTGCTTGCCCCATTCTTGGTGAGGTATACATTGGTGTCTTCAGAGGTCAATTCTTTGCCTCTGTCAGTTATCAGGAGTTCTGGCTTTCCAAACTTGCTGATTATTTCTTTTCCTATGAACCGCCACACGTCATTACCAGTATGTGTCTTTACTGCTTGGGCTACTGGCCATCCTGTAGCAAAGTCTATTACAGTGATGATGTATTTATTATCATTATTTTTTCCTGGCATGGGGCCAACAATATCCTAGGGCCCACAGCTTGAAGGGTATTTGCGTGCAGATAGATAATACTGGCTTTGGTGAAGGTTTGCTTTTTGCAAATTTCTCACATACTTTGCATTGGTCCAGGACTTCCTTAAACATCACAGTACAGGGTTGACCACCATGCCTTGTGTTTAAGGAATTTAAATAGGTTGCGACTCTTGGTGTGTCCTAGGCTCTATGTAACGTAGGATGGTGTCAACTTGCTGATATGTGGGAATATAAGGGATGGTGGTCCCGTTGGTCATTTTCTGATGTAGGATCCTGTACATGTCTTCAAATAAAGCGCTTGTTCTTAATGACTGTTTCTTTTGTTATTTTGGTGGTGCCAGGGGGAAAGCCTTTGTCCTTTATCCAAATTACTGAGAGGTGCCAGTTTGGGTTGAGCCCATTTTCTCCTCTTGTGGCACAGACGTACAGGCGCAAGAGTGTGTCCGCCATGGCAAGTTCTGGGCCAGGTTTGTATTGTATGAGCATATTGAATCTCTCTAAGAGTTCCATC
>QTSX02001810.1:0-33610 GCA_014839935.2 Entomophthora muscae | reverse complement strand
AAAATTATTTGGGTACTTTAATTCTATAAAAAGATCATTTTAACGAGTCTTGTTAAAGTTTTGCCTTTTTACTCTGCTGGAATGTTAATTAAGATGATGTAATGGTAAGCAAGGTTAACTCTGAAACAACCTGCAGCCACTTGGATCAGGATATGCATTTGAGTGGAATATTATATCATTGCAGTTAAAAATAAATAATATTGGATTGTGCAAGCCAATCATCTTCCTTTTAAACTAAAATTCGCTCATCTAATTTTAGTCGTATCTCAAGTGACCAGCTTGCTTCTTCCAAGGTAATTCGATTCTCAATAGAATTTAGATATCCAATTATATAAAAGCGTGCAAGTTAATCTAAAAAATCTATTTTTAAACAATATGTCGCCCCTTCCTATTTCATCCACGCATTATGAAGTTGGATAAGCTATGCAGATGAGCCTCTTGGCTATGGTTGCAAGAAAGAAACCTGTTAAAAATATATTAATCAAATATCAATTTATTAAAATTCTAGCAGCATATATTCTCATTCGACACAATTTAGTCCACGCTCCACCAAATTCACTCGCCAAGCTTTCAAAGGTGCTTGTAAGGGATTGCATGTAAGGGTGAGCCAAACCAAGCTTTCGGCATGACATTCATGTTTAAACTTAAATATTATAGAAAATTGGTTCAATTCGATTCCTTACCGCTTGAGTGCACTCGAGCTGACATTACAGAAGACAGACTCGCTTTTATATATATAAATTTAATGTTATTGATATAAAAATATATATTGATTTGCTAGTTTAATTCTTTTATTATGATGTCACTTCTTGATTTACTGGGCACCTGGATTCTAATTATAGGATCATATGCAAGGAAGTAGTGACTTACACTGAAATGTTCTAGAATTGCACATCCAACCAATGGAAACAAACCTAGGATATTTAAAGCACGAGAGAACCTTTGGAGAGAGCACAAATGAAATTCTACACTCTTGCTCTCATCTCAGCTGTTGCTTGTGCCACTACCCCTAACGTCACTACTCCAGCCCCTGCAGGTGCCAAGTCTAATGCCTCTAGCATCGCTGCACCAACCCCTGCTGGTGCTAAGTCTAATACCAATACGTCAGACTCAAATCTTCCCAGCTTGAGCCCAAGTGCCGTGAAAGCAACTAAGCTTACCACTGTTGAATTGAGCCTTCCTTGGGAAAGCCCATGTTCCGCTAAAGAAACCCCCTCTTGTAAGATTAGCATTGATGCTGATGCCATCAAGGCGGGTGCATCCATCTCCGCTAGTGCCGTTGATGGCATCGAAGTTAAGGGCTTTAAAGGCGACAAAGAAACCAAAATTTCCGGAAAGAGTGATAAAGACGTCAAGAAGGATAAGTTGACTAGTGTTGTCTTGACTTTCAAGAAAGATGTTGCAAAGGGGACAATGAAGACCAACATCCTCTACTTTGCCCAGAAGGCGGGTCGTAACAAGACTATGGATACATTCTTTGAAATTGAGCTCAAATGTGGTACCACACCAGTCAAATCCTACAAGAAGACCGATAAGAGTGCCCCCATCCTCAAAGTCAGCAGCGCTACTTCCGCCACGCTTGCATTTGCTGCTTCCTTCACATTCCTCTCAACCCTTTACCTTTATATTTAAACCATCTTCCTGAAGAGTCAATAAATTTTTCCTTGAAAACATTATATTTCTTCATTTCCTTAAACACATTGAATTTTAAGAATGTGGAAATTCAGTCTTTGTACAGTAAACTGTATATTGTTGCTTGACTAAGGCTGCGGCGGATTAAAAACGCAACATTTACGGGATTTCCCTTAATTGTTGCATCCAAGCCGCCTTGTTTTCTGATTATTGATTCCTCTGACATTGGGAATCCGTTTTTTAAAAAAATTGGATTGAGGGGAGAAGGCTTTCATCCTCTGGAAGCAAAAAGGCAAAACTTAATATTTTAATAATAAAAATTAAACTTTTAAGAACTTCATTTTAAATTTAACTTAAATTATACAGTAGTTTTCAAACCTGTTGAGATAAACAAAAATGATTCAGTTCAGAACAAACTTGATTCAGTCACATAACAAATTTCAACTGGTTCCAGGTATAGGTCAATTTACTCAATAAAAGTTTCATTTATCTAGGTCAAGATTACAAAAATGTCAATCACACAACAAAATCTAAGTCAATTACTAAATACCAAAAATGAGACAGCAAACAAAATTAACCCATATTTAAAACAAACACAAACAATTCACATCCTGAAGCATTCTACATCAAATTTGATAAAAAGTGTATAACAAAAATGATATAAACAAAGAACCACAAGGTTCAGTGTCGTGTTCTGAGGCGCAGCACAGACACACAACGGGGAATCCTAACCTTAGGATTGGATTTGTACTAAATCTCAGTTTGATGGCAGAGAAGGCTATATAATTACCTTGTGGCCCTGAATGAATAATATATGCTAGACGTGGCTAGAGAGGTGCCAAAGTATGTGGAGACAAAAAGACAAAAATGTAAATATAACTTAATTTTTATTAGTAAAAGTGAAATGGAATATATACTGTGTAGCTTTACCACAAAACAGTACATGGACAGTAGGATCACTTGCCACAAGCATTAGTGGGGCAAGTGAGTTGCACAGAATCAGGAAACTGAACAATAGAATTTCCTAATTTGGAGCCAGGCTCATTTCAAAGGGAAAAAGCAGAAGAAAGAAATTTGTCCTTGAAATAACCCATTGAAGGCAAAATCAAAACACAGTGAATGGTGGCATTCACAACATTGTCCCCCCTCTAGATTGGCCTTAGGGGGTGATACTTGCAGAGAAACTTGGCATGTACACAGGCAAACAGTCAACTAATAGAGAGGAGTTTCACAGTGTACTCTGATCCTTGTTTAAAGGCGACTTCTAAAGGCCCAACCCACAACATATCTAGCTTGTGAGTGTATCCTCTTACTCTATGCTGGTAGTAGAGAACATGATCCCCAATATTGAACTCAGGCAAGGGAGATTATCCAGCACTGTTGGGAGAGAGCTCAAGCATCTTGGTCTTATATGCAGACGTGTATGCAGTGGCCTGAATATTGATGATGCAATTGACTAAGTCTTTGATGTGAGAGTCGGGGTCTACGGCCTTAACAGAGGAGAGTAGGGGGGCAGGAGCAACGGAGTAGTGGCCTTGCACCCATATAGCATAGCAAAGGGAAAACACCCAGTGACACAGTGTTTTCTGATGCAATAGGCAAATAGAGCAGCAGGTAAGTATTGATCAAACTTTGCAGTATTGGAGTAAGTGATCTTCCTCATGATGGAAACCAAGGTTGAGTTGGCACACTCTACAGCCCCGTTAGTGGAAGGGTTATAGGGAGCAGAGAAGGACTGATGAGGCCCAAGAGCTTCAATAATGAAATTCACCAGCTTGACATTGAAGTTAGTTCCATTCTCAGACAACAACACTTGGGGGTACCCATGGTGGTAGAATATATCTTGCAAAAGGAAGGCTGCAGTTGTCTTAGCAGTGATATCTTTGGTGGGACAAGCTTCTACTCATTTGCTGAAATGATCAACTGCAATCAGGATGAAGCGGCAGCCTGAGCAAGAGCAAGGTAGAGGTTCTATAGCATTGATTCTGACTGTGTGGAAGGCATGCTGTGGAGGGACTAATTTGAACTTGTGAGAGGCAGCTCAAGGTCGCTGGAGTTGACAGTCATGACAACTGGCAATGACATCTGGAATCAGCAGGCAAAGGTTCTCTCATAAGTAATTCTTTTGGAGCCAGTCATAGGTCTTGACAATGCCTCCATATCCAGTCTCCTTATGAGCTTGGAGTGTCACGGTAAGTTCCATAATGCTGGGTATTGTCTGTCCAAGTAAGAAGGCACGGAAGGCCAGAAAACCTGTATCAAAATTGACCAAGTTAACGGATTTAAACCAAACAGCCGATTGAAAATGGGTCACGGCTGCTCCAGTATGCAAGCTGAAACCAGCTCTCCCTTGTAAACTGATGTTGATAAATCAACGTAATATGAGGGTCATCCAATATAAGCTTGTTAATTGGCATGGTTGTCAGAAACTGGTCACACAAGGGTTCTTTGCAACCTGGACTAGATACTTACTTGAAGATGCCAAAGAAAGAGGAGATCAAGACTCAGGTGGTATTGCTTAGTCAATTTTTCTGATATATATTGAATAATTTTCCCTGTTTCAACTCTGAGAGTTGAGTCCTCCTAAATTTACTCAATAAAAATCAATTATCCCAAGTTCTAATTTTAAATTTTAAAATGTATCCTGTGCTCAGGTTGTTGCAGTATATCCCGTACAATCTGATTCTGAACAGAATCATTTCAGGAAGATGGGGCCCAGCATCTGGAACTTTGTTGTTGGCGCCGCAAAATGTTAATTTCATGCCAGCCAATTTTGTAGCTCCTCCCTCCATTCCTGAAGATGAAAATTGGGTCACTTCTCAATGCCCAGAATTCTACGCTGAAGATGCATTGATGCTTTCCCAGGTCATTTATCTTGGTTTACTCTGGTTAGGATTGATTGTTCTACTTAATCCTGGAGTTACAATTTAAAAATTCACAAAAAAATATCTGAAGCCGCGTTGGTGGTTAATCATCAATTCTATGTGGATTTGGGTGGTTATTCCCCATCATTTAGAAACGGCATCATATTATCCAGTTATTTACGTCACATGGAGTACCAACAAGAGATGAAGGGCAGGGCGTACTTAAGGCAGGTACTAATCATGCACCTTTTTGAAGAGTCAATTGTCACAAATGAGAATATTCTCAGATAGCTTAGATAGGGCATATTGAATCTCTTCAGTCTCTTTTTCCCAGGAAGAGGTATACCTGATTAGCTTGTATAACCAATTGGCCTCAGCAGGGTGTAGAGCAAGGATAGACATTCTGGATAGTCCATCAGCATTTTGGTATTGGATCCCAGGACAATGGAGCACTGTGAATTTGTAGCCCTGCAAGCAAAGGGCCCATCTAGCTAGCTGTCCTTCTGGTTCTTTGAGTTGCTGTAGTCACTTGAGTAAGGCATGGTCAGTGACCACAGTGAAATGGGTACCATAAACGTAATGCTGAAATTGCTTGACCACATGCAATATGGCAAGACATTCTTTCTTTATGACACTATAGTTCTTCTTGTGTTAGTTGAGGACACAAGAAGTATACACTACAGGGTGATCCACTCCTTCATCATCTAGTTGTGCCAGGATGGCCCCAATAGCTAGGTTGCAAGAGTCTGTGGAGAAGATAAATTCCTTATTTTAGTCTGGATAAACCAAGATGGTAGCCTCCTTGAGTTTTTGCTTAAGATTCTCAAAGGCCTGTTGTTGACTAGCAGTCCATTCAAAGGAGAAATTGCGTAACAGTTGAACCAGAGGCTCACTGGTGTTGGCGAAATTGGGGATGAATTGTCTATAGTATCCCATCATAACCAGAAAGACTTGAACTTAATGCAGGTTGGTGGATAGATGAATCTTGTCAATAGCTTCAACCTTCTTAGTCATAGGACAAATTCCAGTCTGGGTTACTTCATGGTCCAATAATTCAAGACACTCCTTGAAGAAAGCACACTTTGACGGTTTTAGTTTGAGACCAGCTTCCCAGGTCTTTAAGAACACTTCCTTAAGGTGGGCCAGGTGATCCTTAAAGGTAGCAATTAAGATTGTTATATCATCTAAGTACACCAGGACAAATGAGAGCTTCAGGTCACAAAGGATGGAGTCCATTGCCCGCTGAAAGGTAGCAGGGGCATTGCATAGCCCCTGAGGCATACAGTTAGGTCAAACAGTCCTTCAGAGGTGATCAGCGCAGCTATTTGCCTATCCTCTGGAGAAAGGTTAACTTTCCAATAACCAGAGGCCAAATCCATAGCTGAGAAGAACTTGGAGCCTCCAAGGCAGCAGATTGCATTGTTGATACGCAGCAAGGGGTAAGAATATTTCTTGGTTAAGGAGTTTAGCTGTCAATAGTCCATTACAATGCAGTGACCTTAGTCTTTCTTCTTCAAGATGAGCAAAGGGGAGACCCATGGACTTTAGGAAGGAGCAAGTAACCCAGTGCCAAATAGTTGCTTGAATTCTTTAGACACCTGAGTGTCTTCCACTTGATACAGCAATAAGGTTTGGCTTGGAAGGGGTGTGCATCACCAGTATTGATTTGATGAATGACTTCTGTAGCTAGACCATAGTCAGTGCTATCCTTGGAAAAGATATCTGAAAACTGATATAGCAAGTGTTGCAACTGAACCAATGGGAGCTCAGTACTTGGAATTGGGGAAGACAACAGTCCAATAGAAAGGACAAAATAATAAGAATAAGGTATTGTTTATTGTAGAATACTGTGATTAATATACTATATGGGAAAAGACACAAAGGGGTGGCATAGTGGGAAGTTCCATGTAAGGTTCAAAGCCAAGGAATAACTCATGCAGGAATCAGCAAGTTGAATTGGCAGTGCTCCTAATTAGGATGAAGTACCCGCCATTTGATGTTGCCACCATATTAGTTTATGTTGTTAGATACATCAAGGGTGGCTCATCAAGCGCCCCATTTGTATTGTAAGATACTTTAGCAGGAGAGGCTGGAAACTTGATTGCAACACCCCCCTTGCCCCCTGCTTGTCGTCAGACACCAGGACTGGAGTCTGCGGAAGGTCTGGGAAGGTCTGCACAAACAACCTTTGTGTGGGGATGGCACGGCAGGGGCGCAAGCAATTATGGTGAAGCTTCTTGGTGTTCCCTTGGGCATCCTCAAGTTGATAGGTGTGGTTGTCATAGACTGCAGCTATCTTGAAGGGCCCTAGGTGGTTGGGTTCCAACTTGGCGGAATTGGGATTGAGGGTGTAGACAGGGTCACCTATGGCATATCTAGCTTTGAGGTGCTTTGTCCCTCCTGCAATCTGCTTGTGTTCAATTGCCCCAGGCTTTGGCACGCCATTGATCCAGGGATGGGGTTGTTGTCAGGGGAGGATTGTCAGGGACCTTGGACCATAGCTTTCCCTGTCTAACTCCTTTCAGACTGTCAGGCGTCCCAAAGGCTAGGGTACTGGGGCTGAACCCCGTGCCTTGGTTGACCCTTGATCAAGGATAGGCAGAGCGGTGGGCAGGTGTTCAGTCCATGCGGTGTTGGGGTGCTCTTGCAAGAGCTTGGAAATCAGTTGAACCAGTGAGCCATTTAACCGTTCCACACGTCCATTGGCTTGAGGATGGTAGGTGGTTGTAACTATACGTTGGAGCCCAATCTTGGCACAGTATGCTTTCATGACATGCCCAACTAGTTCAGGACCACCATCTGTGATGAGACGCTTTGGTTGCCCAAAGCGGGCCACAATTTCTTTGCCAATAAAGCGGGTGATGGTAGTGGCGGTGTGGTTGGTTGTTGCCCAGGCCACTGGCCAACAAGTGAAGTAGTTGATGGCAGTGATAATGTACTTCTTTCCCAGTCTGTCTTTGGGGAGTGGCCCCACAATGTTGAGGGCCCACTGCTTGAAGGGTTCCATGGCCTTGATGGGCAGGACAGACTTGGGGGTGCAGGTTTGGATGTGTTTTTTTTGCACAACACACTCGTTTTGAGGAGGTCCAAGATGTCTTGACACATGCGCGGCCACCAAAACTTATGTTTCATGATCTTGAAGAGGTTACATCCTCTGATGTGACCCAGGATTTGCGGTAGTGCAATATGGTGTCCCCTCGTTGCGTGATGGGAATGTAAGGCGTCTTCTCACCTGTCTCTGCCCGGCGGCAGACATTACCAGCATTGGTGGTGAACTGGCTTTTGTTGTCCTTCAACTTGGAGATGGTGACCAAGTTAAGGCCCTTATAGAGGGTTGCCTCAGGGCAGAGGTAGAGCATGGGCCAATCTGGATCTAGACCATTGTCCCCAGTGATGGACACTATGTAGAGTTGCAAAAGAGCGTCAGCCATGACAAGTTCCTTCCCAGGTTTGTACCCAATGCGTAACTGGTAAGGGGATAGGCGCTCCACCCATCTTGCTTGGCGGCGTGCCAGGTGAGACTGTGTGTTGAAGTACTGGAGTGACTTGTGGTCTGTCAGAACTGGGGTGGGAAGGTAGCACCTTCCAGGTAACAGCGCCACTTCTCAAAGCAGTGTAAAATGACTGCCAATTCTTTATCATGGATGGGGTATCATTGTTCTGAGTCAGTAAGTTTCCTGGACTCATAGGCCACAGGTAGGAAGGCGCCATCATCAGTTTCTACCCTTAGCACGCCCCCTATGCCCCTGTCAGAGGCATCAGTCTCTAGTTTGTACTGTTGGTTTTGATTGGGGAACTGCAGGACTGGTGCGGTTGTGAGCCTTTGCTTCAACGTCGCAAAGGCTCAATCTCTGAGGGGGGTCTAATGGAAGCGCTGCTTGGTATTGAGGAGCTCAGTGAGAGGTGCAATTAGTTCTCTGCAATTGGGGATGAACTTGTGCACATAGGCGACCATGCCCAAGAAGGTACACACCTGGCCTACATTGGTGGGAGGTGGCATGTTAGTGATTGCCTTGATTTTGGCAGGGTCAGGTTTTATCCCTTGAGCAGAGATGGTGTGCCCAAGGAATAACAGCTCTGACTTGAGGAACACGCATTTGGAGGGTTTAGCTTTTAGCTGGTTTTTCTGAAGGGTGTCAAGAACAGCACGGAGGTGTTGGAGGTGTGTGGTTTGATCTTGACTGAAGACAATAATGTTGTCAAGGTACACAACCACACATTTCCCAATCAGTTCCTCAAATGCTTTGTTCATCAACATGGCAAAGGTGGAGGGAGTGTTGGTCATTCCAAAGTTCATGACACGACACTCAAACAACCCATAGCGTGTGCAGAAGGCAGTTTTTGCCTCATTGCCTGGTGCAATGCAGACCTGGTTGTACCCCACGCTGAGATCAATCTTGCTAAAGACCTTTGCATCTGCAAGTGTATCAAACAGGTCGTCAATCAGCAGCAGGGGGTACTTTTTATTAACTGTAAGCTCATTTAGGGCATGGTAGTCTGTGACCAGGCAAAGGGACCCGTCCTTCTTGGCTACAAAGAAGACCGCCACCCCTTATGGAGAAAGTGAGGGGCAAATGAAGCCCTTATCAAGCGCGTCCACAAGGTGCTGGCGGAGGGTTTCATCTTCCTTTGGTGTGAGACAATATAATGGTTGTGCTTTGGGTAAGGACCCTTGGAGTTGTACAGCGTGCTGGATCTCCCAGGGAGGAGGTAGTTGTTCAAGTGTCTCACTGAATACATCCTTGTACTCCTCAAGAAGGTCTGGGAGCGCTGGTGATGATGATGATGATGACAAGGGAGAAACCGCTGGTGGTTCAGCACATATAACTTTGATTGAACATTGGTTGAAGTCTAGTTTCCCCCTTGAAATTGTATGAGCATGTCTCTGTTATTCTGACAGACACAGTATTGTGGAGTAACTTGCTCATTTCCACAGGATAAATCTGGAACCCCACCCCATTTCTGTTGAGGGTGATGACAGAGGTATCCCAGTAAATGTAGGGGCAGTTGTGTTGTAGCCAGTTGAGATCAGCAATCACGTCATGGCTGAGCCCGGCCATGATTGGTCCAGAGAGCTTAACCTGGATGTTCTCCATTCTCACAGAGAAGGTTACTGTCTTGTGGGTGATGGCCACTCTGCGGGAGTCAGCTACTTGTACAGCCTTGAATCTGCTGGGTACTTGGTCTAATTGTTGAGAGTCAGCAAACGCCTGGTCCACCATAGTGTGGTTGGCCCTGGTATCTACCTTTAATTTGTGGGTGTTCCCACGGAAACAGAAGGGATAGGACAAGTGTGTTACTTTATTTTAGGAGTGTCTTGCTTGTAATACAGGGTTTTCACTGTGGACTTGGAAGACGTCCAGTGTTTCAACTTTGTGAACGTTGTAGTCACAGGGGCTCTTGGCAAGAAGGGATTGAGAGGATGGGTCAGGTGGGGTAGTAAAGCCTCTTGTCCTTACAACCCCCAGGCTTTGCTTGGGTCCTTGATCTGTGCTAGCTGGAGCTCCCCCCTCACAGGGGCATTTGGTCCCATTTTCCTGTTGACGTAGTTGACAACAGCCTACTTGACTATGGCCATTGCCTGATGTTGTACATGGTTGGGGTGGAGCGTCACTGGTACAGCAGAAGCCCAGTGAGGACTGGTTGTTAGCCTCCATGATGGCTTTATAGCAGTCATCAATGGAGGTAGAGCAACCTACGGGGACCCACTTGCAGATATGGGGTTTTAACCCATTAACAATGAGGGTGAGTAACATTGCATTTCTGTTGGTCACTGCTTCTGGGGCAGCAGCAAAGGCTTGTTTCCAGGCAGCAAGGTACTCAGGGACGGAACCAGTTTGCTTGATTTCTAGAAGAGGAGTTTCCACAACAATGGGAGAGAAGGTTTCACAGTAACAGGACTTGGCAGCGTCTCAAAATGCCACCCAGGTAACGTCAAGTTCCTGGCTGGCCCAGTTGGTAAACCACTCAGCGGCGGGCCCCGTGAGGCGCCTAGACGCAGTGGCAACCCACATGGGCTCAGGAACCTGGTAGATGCAAAGGCAGGTTTTAGTAGACTGGAGCCAACTGACAATGTCGGCCCCCTCAACGCTACCAGCAAAGGATTCTAACTGAAGGTTGAGCATGCGTTGGGACAGGTCTGACTGGGGCAGGGTGACGCTGGCGTCACGCTGCCCAAGGCGGAGCCAATTGTACGCACTGGTGAGAACTAACTGGTCTTGATCTATGACATACCCTTCAGGGATGTCCCCCTTGGGGATTGGCAGGAAGATCTCTTGTTGGGGAGTAGCCATATGGCCTGTACTCTGTCCTTTCTTGAAGGGAATTTGGTTTTAGGTAGGTCAATAACCTACCACTGCTACCACTGTTGCAACTGAACCAATGGGAGTTCAGTACTTGGAATTGGGGAAGACAAAAGTCTAATAGAAAGGACAAAATAATAAGAATAAGGTATTATTTATTGTAGAATATTGTGATTAATATACTATATGAGGAAAGCCACAAGGGGGTGGTATAGTGGGAAGTTCCATGTAAGGTTCAAAGCCAAGGAATAACTCATGCAGGAATCAGCAAGTTGAATTGGCAGTGCTCCTAATTAGGATGAAGTACCCGCCATTTGATGTTGCCACCATATTAGTTTATGTTGTTAGATACATCAAGGGTGGCTCATCAAGCGCCCCCTATGTATCATAAGATATGTTAGCAGGCAAGGCTGGAAACTCGGTTGCAACACAAGTCAATCACCTCTTTCTGTTGGACAGGGGATAGTTGTGGGAAGTCCTGAGTGGTGAACAGAGATAAGACTATTGCAAATGAACCAATGAGAGTTCAGTACTTGGAATTGGGGAAGACAACAGTCCAATAGAAAGGACAGAATAATAAGAATAAGGTATTGTTTATTATAGAATATTGTGATAAATACACTATATGAGGAAAGCCACAAGGGGGGTGGCATAGTGGGAAGTTCCATGTAAGGTTTGAAGCCAAGTAACAACTTGTGCGGGAATCAGCAAGTCAAATTGGCAGCGCTCCTAATTAGGATGAAGTACCTGCCATTTGATGTTGCCATCAGATTAATCCATAATGTTAGATACGTCAAGGGGCGGCTCATCAAGTGCCCCCTATGTATTGTAAGATACATTAGCAGGCAAGGCTGGAAACTCAGTTGCAACAAGACCTGTGTCAGGAAATTCTTTCCTGACTCCATAATTTATCTTAAAAACTCTTTCCAAAATGAAAATTTAAAAGAAACCAGTAACTAAGAGTTAGACACCAATGTGTACTCTAGAATCAAGAACAATGGGGATCAAACCCGGGACCCTAAGAACATTAAGAATGCTAGTTTAAAATCTAATAGTTTAGATACATTACCTATTTATTCTAAACCTATTCAATTGGGTTTTGCTTTCAAACTTCTAAAAAACTTTGAAAAGATTATTATGTTAAAAGATAATGTCACTTACTGCTGTAGCTCTGATTGGCAAATAAAACTATTCTTGGCACCTTGGGACCTGCTTAAAATACCTTTTGGTCCAGCTCTGCTCTTAATCTTAATTGATTTCCTTCAATCTTCCCGCTTAATTATGATCAGCATGATAGTTTATTCCTGGCACCTCTGCCTCCAATATTTTTCAATCAATTTTATTAAGCTACAGCTTGAACTGCATATGAGCCAGGTATGATTTCTGATATTAAGTTTCATTTAAACTCCTCTTATCCTTCCATAGCCACTTAAATGTCCCAGCCCCATTTGAGGGTATTTAAGTGAGCCATCTTCATCTTGTCCCTTGTTCCAACAATAAATACTTATATTAATTTACTCCTGCAAACACTTATCTTTTGATCCCTCATTTGAAACCATGAAAGGAATCTTATTCCTGTTCTGGTTTCTAGTCCTCCTTCTTACAGTTGTATTAGGTCTTAAAAACCCTACACCCACCACTGACTGGCATAACTCCTCTCCCAATGATGCCCACAAGAAGGAGTCTTTGGCCAATGGGTGGTTCAAATATCCCTCTGGCCACTGGGGAAGAAAGTCTATTATGGCTGCAACACCACTCCTTCTCCATGCCAGGAATATTCCTGATATAAATCAAATTCTGACTGAAGGACAATATTGGAAAAGAATAGGGGTGTTTTCAGCCAAAAAGGCAAAATTTAATGAAGATTACCCCCTTTAATTAGGGGAAATAAAAATCAAACTAAGAAGAAACAGAATTTAATGACTGCCAGAATAATTTAACATCCAAGCAGGCGCCCGCCACGCCTGCCAGCGCCCTCTGCCAGTCTCCCAGCCAGCCACCAGCAGGCCTCCTTCCAGCCCCCCACCCGCCAGCCAGGGCCCAGCCAGCCACCTGCTTGCCCAGCCGCCCGCCAGTGTGCCTGCCGCCAGCCACCCACCCACCCACCCGCCGGTAACCCGCCCGCTTGCTTGCCCACCGCCAGCCTCCCAGCAGCCACCCACTTGCCCACCCAGCTGTCAGCCCCCAGCCCACCTGCTTGCTCCCTGGGTCCCAGTCAGCTGCCAGCCACCCACCCGGGTCCCAGGCCCCAACCCACAGCCAATCAGCAGCCCTCATTACCTGTAGCCAATCAGAAAACTCCCTGTTTTCAAAGGAAAAAATATTGATTAATTCCTGCCCTTCAGAAGAAGGGCAAATTCAGGGTTCAGATTCTGAGCAATATTCTGACTCCCCAGAAGATGGGAAAATTCAGGTTTCAAATCTTGAGAACAATTCAACTCCAAACCAATGGGATTCAGAGGACCAAATCACATGCTTGAGTCCAGACCCCAGCCAAACTAAGCCTTCCAAGACCAAAATAGATTATGAAAAATCCATGAGCCTTCAACATCACCTGACTCCACTCCCAGGGGAAATCATTGGCTCTAGTCAAGAATGGCCAACCCCCAACAGATTGTCAAGGAACAAGAATTTGGCCATTGTCTCAAAGCCCAATTCCCAATCACATTTTCCAAACCTTTAGGCTCTCCAATCCCTTGTTTCCATTCCCACTTGCAAAACTTTGCACAGTGGGAAGCACTATAAATAAGGGGACCTCTCATCAGTAATAGCTTGTGAAATTATTGAGCTTAATACCCTCAATAAAGTGAAATCTTATTTAAAAACTTAAGTCAAAGTTAACAGTTAGCCCCAACCAACCCCCTCCAATCCAAGGAAGATGAACCATCTCATCTTCACAGCTGTGCTCACAGCTTGCCTTGGGATTGGAGGCTATCAACAGGGATCAGAGTTCTTTGGAATCTCACCAGAAGGACTAGGTCATGATTTGCACTATGACCCTGGACAACTTAATTCCTCTGACACTGGCTCCTGGCCCCCCTGGTATCTCCTCACTCCACGCTGTCCATTGTGGTGTACACCCCCAATGTACTATTTTTTAACCTACTTTTCTGGAAGCTTTGGAAGATACAACATCCATGCTAAGGTCTTCTGCTGGTTGATAATCATATAACCAATAATCACCGCCCTGACTGGATTCCAATTTGCCAACCTCCTGCCATACCTGCTGCAAGTAGTACCTACAATATCTGGGTATTACACTCCAGTAGAAGCTTCTCTGGTTAGACCCAACACATCTCTATACCTACAAAATACTTGGTAGGACATTATCTATTGGGTTGGTTCAGCTCCATGATGTGTAGATTTGCTTATTTGGGCCATCTTGTCATGATTACAGTACCTATTGGATCAGTAATTGCAGGGCTCAACTTAGGGGCTTTGGTCCATCAGATAGAGAACTTGTTTCCTATCAAGTGGGACCCTAAAAACCTGTGGCTCATCTTCAGTTAAGTTGAAATACTGAAAGGTGTCAAAGGGTTGTAGGGATAGCACATCAGGAGTATTCAGCAACATGCCATACCCATCAACCTGGCATCTCGACAAATTTATGGGGAGAGCGGTTAAGTTGGCTACCAGCAGCTGGACAGGGTCTTTATGAGAGACATCCAAGATCCCTGGGAAGAGGTAGGGTTTGTTGCAGCCTATTGAAGGAAAAAAGTACAGCTCTATGAATGTGCGCTCAGGTAACTTGTATGATATCTGAGAGTCCAGGATAGCTTGAGAGTCAGGGGGAACAATCACAGCAGAAGTGGCCAGCAGTGGAATCCCTTCAGACACAGAGCAGGCCATAGGAGGACACTTTATGTTTTGACAAGTGGGTAAAGTACTTTAGCGTGAAGACATCAGTGGGGTACTCTAAGGTACACGTCTTGAGGCGCTTTCTCAGGAACTTTGATAGGCTTGTCAAAAATTATAGGACCTTATACCCTAAAATGGAGAGGTAGCTGTCTTTTAAATTGATGATCCCATTGCATTCCCTAAGTAATTGGGTACCAAATAGAAGATTGTAGCTCTCATTCTCCAGGACCACAGCAGGTGCTGCTAAGAGTAGCTTGCCAAACCGCATAGGGAGGGCAGAGTATGCCCCTATAGCACTAGTCATGGACAACCCAGCTGTACCATAAGACTGGTAGGAATTGAGGTTGGGGTGAGTTTAAGCTTTTTGACAAGTTTTGAGAAGACAACATTAAAAGGAGATCCCATATCCAAAACAGCCTTAATCTTCACCTTTTGGATGGATATCTCTACACAAGTAGTGTTAAAACAAAAGGGCAGGAGGACAACTAGAATGTCCTGGGCTTCTACTAGCTCTTTGTCCCACTTTTTAATCATGCATCTCAAGCCTGTAAATTATTTTTAGACAGTCTAGAGGGAGTGAGACTGAAACATTCTTGAAAACAGTGTCAGCTACTTCATCCTCCTCTTCAGAGGATTCTAAAAGTACAGGAGACCTCTTGGCTTGAACAAGGTACAGTAATTTTAGAAGCTATGAAAACAATCAAAAATACCTCAGATTTAAACAAAAATGATTTCAGATTTGAACAAAATCCAACTCTCAGGCTAAAATATACACTCTGTTAACAGGGCTCATTGGCGTTAAAGGGCAAAATGAGTCAACACAGCAACAAAGGGCTCACACACAAAGCAAAACCATTCAAAATACAATCCAAAAAACATTGCTTCACAAAAAAATGGTGTGTGTTGACTTTCAGTGTACATATTTTTACAATGTGAATTGGTGACAAAATACACCCAAGCAAGGTGAGTCAAAACTCAAACCAAAAATAAAGCACAATAGCAACTCATTACGTAAACAAAACCACTCACTCAGTGTGTACAATGTATTGTAATCATATATGATATCAAGGTATCTATTATAAGACACAAGATCTGAAACATAAATTTTAAAAATATTGTGTTGGGTGTTTGAATTTGGCAGTAAAATCTAGGAAAATGGGTGGATTTTTTTGAGTATTCTAAAATGGGCGTTGTAAAACCAAAAACAACTAATTAAGAAATAAAAAATCTATAATTGGGATATTGGGTGGGAAAAACTTTAATTATTTCCATATTCAGATAAAAGCAAAAATTAAAATTAGGGAGTAACTTAATTGAAATTTATTTAATATTTTATTAAATTATTAAATGGAAGAAACACAATACCAGAATACCAATACACCTGTTGTGCAACGTGGTTGTGGTTGCCCCCGCAGGTCAAAGAATAGAGTTAGTGCTACCCAAGTGCCTACTCAGAAGGAGACAGGAGAGGAGAGTTTCATAGTGACACTGCACTGAAACAGCTGGTTCAAGGAGCACAAGCTGCTAGGGTGCAAAGCATCAACCCTTGGGTCCCAAAGCTGACCTGGAAGCCCACCAAGGTCACCACTACAAAGAAAGTTAGAAACAAGGAGGTAGAACTTACTTCATATGTGTTTGACATTGTGTACCGGCAAGAGTTGGTCCCATCAGCCATGCTGGAAAAGGTGAAGCCTGTACTTGATACTAGCTACAAACCCTACATCAGTGATGGCAATCAGAAAGAAGACAAGGAGCCTGAGTTCTTCAGAACTGACAAGGGACAGCTGGTGTTAAAAAAGGTTGCAGCCTTCTATACCAAGGTACCTATGCCCTGTGTTGTGCACAATGCCAACAGGTCAATCCTCACTGCTAAAAAGCCTGCTCAGAGCGCATACCTGACATTAAACACATCATCCTGCTTAAGCTAATGCATGAATTGGGAAATTATAAAGCGGCTGCGGCTCTTGATAGGGTGGATCCCAAGTACGCCAGCAAGACCTTCAACAAGTTCATTGATACTGGCCGAGTCCTTGCCGCGGAGAAATCCTTGAGCGTTTCCACTATGCTTACCAAGGAGCACAAATAGGAAATCCGCCAGTGGATCACCTGGGACTGCCATCTTGAACTGAAAAATATACAGGCAATGGTCAAGTCTACTTTTGGGGTTGAGTCTTCCATTTCCTTTTACTACCATCTGCTGAAGAAGATGTGATTTTCCTGGAAAAAGCTTGGGGTATCTGTGTACAATCAGAATAGCCCAACCAACATTGAGACCTGGAAAAACTACGCAGAGGCGTACACTTCCCTCAAAGCCAAGAAGATGGTCAAATTTTACTATATTGACAAATCAGCATTTGCCTTGTCTATATGCAATGCATATGGGTTTGTCCCCAAAGGCTCCAATGACAAAATGCCTTGCTGTGCTGCAGTCTGCGCCACAGCCTACTCAATGGTGGCTCTCCTCAGTCCAAAGGGGGTCAAGCTATACCAAATAATACTGGGCTCCCTAAAAGCCATACCTTTCTATCATTTATCCAATTGGTCCAGGAGCACCTGAGGCACACAAGCTCGGGCTTCATCAACAACATTGATCTGGACAATGTTGGTCTCCATAAGATGGCTGCTATTTTTGAGGAATTCCCAATGATTGACACCAACAGTGCAGTGGCCCCCCAGCAATTGACCACAGCAAATTTGCTCCTTCTCTTCCTCCCTGCTTATTTGCACTTCCTAAATCCCATTGAGGAATTCATTGGGTGGCTCAAGTAAGTTGTCAAGCAAGGAACCCCAACTGGGAGCAAGGACCTCTTTAATTTACTGCAGGCCGGGATCCACACCCTCCAAGCTGAGACTGTGGCCAAATTCTATGGCCACACTGATTTGTTCATCCCTGCATGCCTAGCCAAAAAGCCAATCACTTAAAGGCTTAATGTGTCCAATTTTTTTATATTTTCTAATTAACTATTCAAGATTTATTAATTAAAGTAGTTTTAAAAGCTATGGCAACAACCAAAAATACCTCAGATTTAAACAAAATGATTTCAGATTTGAACAAAATCCAAGTTGCGCAAGTTTCAGGATTCACTTAACTTATAAAATTTCAGTTAATAAATGGACTGTCAAACAAAAAAATAAAATTTCACTAGCCCATTATACAACATTATATCAAACATCAAGCAGTGTAGTTCAAATCACAAACAAAATGAACTGACACAACAAGTGAAATGATGGAGCTGTTCCAGAGTAATTTATAATCCAATCAGGATTCATATGAGGCACCAACAGAAGGACTAAAATGAAACAAAACTTGAGCAATATAGAAGCAAGATTACACAAGCACAAAACAAAATGAACTCACACAATATGTGTAGTATGAGCAGCCTAAAATAAAAAATAACAGTTTAACAGCCAATCAACAGCTATCCAATTTAGGAACAAAAGAATTTTATCCATTTTAATGGCTCCAGATTTGTATGAAAAGGTTTTGAGAACCTTCCAAATATGGACTTAAGATTACAATAAAAATAAATCATTAATTTTAAAATTTCTACTTTTAGTGATTTTATCCTAGGTTTTTTACAATGGTTTTTAACAGCAATATCTTTGACAGCCCCAGCAGCCAAGCCAGCAGCAGCCAGACCAACTTCAATGGAGGCAAGGCTCATAACATGGAGGCACCTGTTTACACCCAAGCCTTTTAGGAGGGGTAACAAAAAAGCTGGCCTGTACCTGATCACCAACCCCAATGGCTTTGACTTGTTCAGTAGTCACGCAGTGTCTAGCTCTGCCCCTGCTCCTGTACCCACCCTCACACAAGCTGCCCGTCAACCAGAAAATAGGGATGGCAACCTTAATTTGGAACAAATTCCTGCAGCTAGCCAACCTGCCCCCCTACAGCCAATCAGGCTTCAGCTTGTGGCCCAACGCCCCAAGCAACAAATCATCACTGCCCAAATTCTTCAGGAAATTGTGGCACTGAATCTACAGGGTCTGTCCTGGGACAGATTGCTACCCAGTTGCAATTTACCTGAGCTACTGTCATGCAAGAATTCAACAACCTGATGAACAGGGCAAATCAAATTGTGGCAACCAAGAAGCCCAAGAAGGCCCCTGAGTCACAAATATCTGAGCCATACTCAATCATGCTTGACCTCCTCCAGAGGGATCCCAAGCTTCCCTTGACCCAGGTCAGGAAGCAGCTTGCGCACCATAACATATGGGTCTCCAAGCGCATGATGCAGCTCTGGACGTATGGAAAGGTGGCTTCAATACAGATCCTTACCAATTTTGCCGGCAACCAATGGGATGGCACTGAGGATTCCCGTATGACACTGCCATCAAATCAACCCTGGTCCAATGCCTGACTAGTCTAACTGATGATGTCATGATCATCTCCAATTACAAGCTATCAATAGCTTTTGACAATTTTAGCAAGCAAGGAAAAGCTGCTGCCAAGAATAGAAGGAAGAAGGTCAAAAAGGGGACATTCATTGGTGCGTTTCTGGCTGTTTCAGCCAAGGGTTTTGTCTACTATTGGACAAACCCAGATTTAATTGATGGTTACTCATACTGCCACATCCTCAGTGGATTACTTGACTCCTGGAATAGCTCAAATTCCAAGTACCAGGTTTTCTTGAGCCACCAGATGGAGGGTAGCTCAACCACCCTTGAGACCATCCAGGGAACGGCACCAGGTCTCAGTCTACCCTGCCGGCCATGCAGAAGTCCATCTGGTTGATGTTGTCTTCTTCAATATGGGATCTACATTACAGGAGCGCCGCCCTCAGGATTTTAACAACCTCTATCTTGGGGTCCTTGACCACAATCTTCTCTTTGGCTGCCAGGGCAACCTCCAGAATTAACTCATACAGAATGGAACATCCTCTATGTCAACAATTTCAAAAATTGCTTTTGCCTTATCTTTTATAATTTCAATTAAAAGCTCAAAATAAAATCAAACATTGCTTCTATTATCAGTGTCAATTATTTGATCAAGAAAAAAATAATCTTTAATATTGAAAATGAGAAAAATCTTTTTGAGGATTGTCAACATGGAGGATGTTCCATTCTGTATAAGTTTAATTCTGGAGGTTACCGCCGCCGGATGGTGGCTGAATTATTTGCATAAATGGTTTTCCATGTGAACATGGGCAACCAATCACGTAAGGATTAGCGCCTTCCACCTCAGGCTACTGCCACTTACCAGTCCATCCAGCCAATGACCAATGAGGAATACAATGAGTGTTATATGGCAGCCATCACATGAAATCCTCCTGCCTTCACCCCTGCCACCAACACCCCTAACCTGCAAGCCCAACCCACCCAATCCCAGACCCCCCAGGCCAGCACTGCCTCTACGTCTTCCTTCCTGCGTTATTCTGCCTCCTAGGCATCACTCTCCCCCGCTCCAATAAACCCCTGTCACCAAAAGTTTTCTATTTATATGATCTTTATTTTGAATTTCAATTGTTCATGTTCTCTTTGTTTATAGTTGGTTTTATTCTTTATGTTCAGCTTATTTCTATAAAATCATATATTTACTATGTTGTGTAACTAGATCCAGAACACAGTTATTTTTAGCACTTAACATAGCCCCTTGAAAATATTAACAACAATTTGGTGATCAGCTGAATTTAAATTAGAAAATCTTGTGTTATCTGTTTTTAGATAAAGTTGGTACTGTTTTGAATTCAAAACCTTAATGATAAACTTTAAGCCAATCAGGAGCCAAGTGATAAAATGATTGTTGTGACATAAAGAGTTATCCAATTTTTCTTTGGTGCATGTGTGCTAATTAAGATGATTGGCTGAATGTTTTGCCATTGTACGCCATTGCTGCTCTGGTGAGTTGTTGACGGACTAGTGCCCAATCAGCTACTGGGTTAGCACTAGTCCACCAACATAGCACCACAGTGGCAATAGTGTACAATAGCAAAACATCCAGCCAATCATATTAATTAGCGCACATGCACCAAAGAATTATTGAATAACTCTTTATGTCACAACAATCACTTTATCACTTGGCTCCTGATTGGCTTAAAGTTTATCATTAAGGTTTTGAATTCAGATCAGTAACAACTTTATCTAAAAACAGTTAACACTATATTTTTCTAATTTTATTTAGCTGATCACCAATTTGTTGTTAATATTTTCACAAGGAGTTATGTCAAGCGCCAAAAATAATATGGTAGTCAAGGAAACAATGCCAACACAAAGCAAACAACACATATCAAGATGAGCGTAAAACATATACAAAATGAGTAAAAAGATGGGATAATGTAGTAGATGGGAAAAAAAAGGAATACACAAAGAGGCAATAGTATCAAAATGATACAGAATTTATTGGGGCAAAAAAATAAAAACACATGGAAAGGTTAGTAAAAAAATTGAATGAGAGAACTCAAAAAACTACTCAAAGACCTCAACTTGGTGATTGCCAAAATAAAGGACATTGTTTGCAAGGTCAAAGCCAAAGTGAAGTCTGCTGTCCTTGAAGGAGACAAAATAGACAAGGTGTCCGCAAAGGCCCTTATGACCAAAATACCAGAAACCTTTTAGAAGACCATCAAGCGTCTTCTCAACATTCAGAAGATGGTGGTTGAGGGCCTGCAATTTAAGGCATACAATTTTTCTGCACTGTCCATCTGGGTTGATAACCCGGAAAAGTATGAACATCTCAAACCTGCCAAGCGTGCCAGGGCAGAGGATATCAAAATGCCAGTGCAATTAATTGCGCCAAGAATGGCCAAGCCAACCAAGGCTGTGGGCAAGGAAGAAACACAGAAGGTAGCCTAAAAAAATTGATAAATTTAAAAAAAACTTACCTTTTCTCTTAGAAAACGTAGACGGCTAACTCTGCCAAGCCCTGGTCCCATTTGTCCCGGACACCTTTTATGAAAATTATGCCACTCACATGGCCAAGAAATTGCATCTGTCCCCCCCTGTTTTGCGGGAGCTGAAGGACTGTATCCACGGGTTCTTCTCAATGTTGCAGGAGGCGTTGGCAGAACTTAAGCATTCAAAGGGGGCATCCAAGTGGGCAGTTACTGCCTACAAGGATGCCTAACTGGTCTGCCTGGACCCAGTTCACCTCAGTGGAGTTTACTGTGTAAACTCCATTGAGCTTGTTTGGGACGTCCTGGTAACACTCCCATTCAAGAATGTACCGGGGATGGGCTGGGCTCATGCGGCTGCTTGCTTCTCTTCCTGTTGGAGCACACCCTGTCTTAATATTGGAGAACCTTGGGTGTGTGGTGGGCTAATTAGCTGTTGCAGACGCAACAGCCATCAAGAAGACAAAAATCCTCTTTGCCAACTTTGGGTTGGCCTGGAGTGCTGACAAGACGGGGCTCCCTGCAGCCATGGTGCTGAACTTTGCAAAGACCAGAAATAACAAGAAGATCAGTGTGATCTATAATAAACTGTGTGAGTTCATGAAAGCCTTTGCTGGGCAAAGGCTTTATCTGGTTATTTACCTGGGGTTCCTATTCTACTTTGGGATGGACATGTCTATAGAGGACCTGGATGGGGTCCTTCTGGGAATCAACAAGGCCCAGCTTGCACTTGACAGGAAGAAGGCATCCCCTGGATACAACTTGGTGGACCATGTAATCCAAGACGCCCTGGTCCTGGCTGGTATCTACAGTTTGCAGCCCTGCCTGAAAAGCTGCTCCTCAGTTTGCACCTCACCATCCTCCCTTTTACCAGCATGCAACGTATCTGGGCCTAACAAGTCCATCCTACCATTATCCTGCCCTTGACTCTTATTGCCGTTAACTTCCTGTGATGAAGCTTTGAGGAACTTTGCCTCCAGGGAGGCAATTAAATGAGACAAAACTTGGTTGTAATCCCTCCAACAAGCCATTATTTCAACACTTTTCTCTTCTCTTGCTCTCAACGCCTCAATTTCACAGTTTGCCATTTCTTTTACTTGTTGTAAGATTTCATCTCATCTTACTAATAAGTTTGAAGAATTCCAAGCATAGATTTGATTCCCTTGGGTGGGAGTCCCTTCCTTTGCAAAGTAATCAGAATACAGCTCTTTGAACGCCCCTTTACTTCCACCAAAGACTCTTTAGGAACAGTATTGGTGACCTCCAGGCTGGTCCAAGCTTCTTCCAATGTACTTGTATGAACCTCTTTTCTTGCCGCAGCAGTCTCCACATGAAGGACTCCAAATTTGGCTCTCTCAAATTTTTAACAAAGAAGGCATTATAATTGAAAGATAGGTGAGGGGAAAGCGTCAAAACCGACAATGTGAATATATATTTTATTAATGTTTAACTGTTTTTGCTTATATACCATTCAGGGCATACACGGCTGAAAATCCTCCGGTTCCTTAATCAACCAATGATTTGTGTCATGTGATCTATTACATTTGAGTCATCCAACAAAGTTCTTTACCTAAAAGATCACCAACAATTCTCAACCTATGAGAATTAACCTACAATGAGAAGGAGTCACCTGACAGCATTCATCTCAATGTACCAATTTGGCATGGAGCTTGACCAGCTGCTGGCGCCAAAACCCTGTGGATTGCACATCCCAAACTCAGCTATCAGTGTTCCAAATGAGAGCCAGCTAATTAAACCTGAATTCCAAGGCATCCTTACCTTTATTTAGTTATCTTTGCATTTAATGGTTTTTGCTTTAAAACCCAATAAAATGATTTGAAACTCAAACCAGGCGCCACTGCAGCGCTTTTAACCCAAATTCCGGGGGTTTTCTTGATAGTTATACTTAATCATACCTCTTGACAAAGTCAAGGCAATTAAATAACATAATTAAATCCTCATTAATTATATTAGCTTGTGTTCATTAATTAATCTTCCTGATTAACTAACCCATTTTTGAGACGCCTAGTCTCCAAGATTGATTTGGCCAATCTTGCCTCAATTAGCCTTACCTAACTGATCATCCATATCCTGTTCTTTTATTAAACATAAATATACAGTTTCTAGGAATCTTTACCTCAAGAATTCCAATCAAACCTATCTATATGCAATAAACAGCAAAAACAGAATACTGTAAATTCAGAACCTAAAGGTAGAAATGCAGGATTGTCAAATTCTTTTGCGTGAACTCACTAACTTAATGGAGTAATTTTCATCCCAGGACAACTTAATTATTTATATATAGGATGAAAGATATTCCAGCAAGTTGGTGAGTTCACGTAAAAGAATTTGACAATCCCACATTTTTACCTTTAGGTTCTGAATCTACAGTATCTTTATATTTTGGAGTATTTATTTGGCTAAATAATCAGTAGTGACTGTAGTACATTCACACAGCAGGAGGAAGTTTTTAATAAGGGTGTATTCACCGTCCATGGTGTGGCGGTGGAGGTTGTGCACTACCTCCATTGCAGGGTGGGTACATACCAAAGAACCCACTACAGGTGCACACAATAAAAATATGATTCCAATAAATTTTATTACAATTTATAGTATTTTTATTATAATAATTTTTTATAATTTTCATTTCAGGAAACCAGTTTTATAAAATATATTGCAGAAACAGTTTTCATCAAACCAAAAAATTATATGTTAATAAAATAAATTCTAACTTGTACATTTTACGTTTAATTTTTAAAACTATTTTTATATTTATTTGACCAAAGTGATTTAAATATTTTTGCATAATCCAGTATTTATTTTTTGGGATTACCTCAGATGGCATAATAAAATGATATATAATAAGATATATAAATAACTTACTTCTATTGATGGATCTTCTTAATGTAAGTGTGGGCGTGAAAACATCTAAATATAAAATGATAATTAATAAATCTTGAATAGTAAATAAGAGAATAAAAAAATTGGACACACTAAGCCTTTAATTGATTGGCTGTTTGGCTAGGCATGCAGGGATGAACAAATCAGTGTGGCCATAGAATTTGGCCACAGTCTCAGCTGGGAGGGTGTGGATTCCAGCCTGCAGCAAATTAAAGAGGTCCTCAGTCCCAGTTTGGGTTCCTTGCTTGACAACTTGCTTGAGCCACCTAAAGACTTCCTTGATGGGATTTAGGAAGGGCAAATAGGCTGGGAGGAAGAGAAGGCGTAAATATGCTGTGGCCAATTGCTGGGGGCCCACTGCAATGCTTGTATCAATCATTGGGAATTCCTCAAGAATATCTGCCACCTTGTGGAGACCAACGTTGTCCAGCACAATTACGTTGGTGAAGCCCGGGCTTGTGCGCCTCAGATGCTCCTGGACTAATTGGAGGAATGATAGGAAGGTCTGGCTATTGTGAGATCCCAATATCATTTGGTAGAGCTCAACCTCCTTTGGACCAAGGAGAGCCACCATCAAATAGGCTGTGGCGTGGACTGCAGCACACCAAGCCATCCCGTCATTGGAGCCTCTGGGGACATACCCATACTCATTGCACATTGACAAGGCAAATTCTGATTTGTTGATGTAGTAAAATTTGGCCATCCCCTTGGCTTTTAGGGCAGTATATGCCTCTGTGTATTTTCTCTGGGTCTCAATATTGGCTGGGCTGTTTCTGTTGTAGGGGGATACCCCAAGCTTTTTCCAGGAAAAGCACATTCCCTTGACCAAATGATAATAGAAGGAAATTGAGGCCTCAATCCCAAAAGTAGATTTAACCATAGCCTGTATATTTGCCAGTTCAAGATGACAGTCCCAGATAATCCACTGACAGATTGCCCATTTGTGCTCCTTGGTGAGTATGGTAAAAACGCGCAAGGATTTCTCTGCGGCAAGGAAACAACTAGTATTCATGAATTTTGAAGGTCTTGCTGGCGTACTTGGGATCCACTCCAACACAGGCTGTGGCTGTCTTGTAATCACCCAATTCCCGCATTAGCTTAAGCAGGATGATGTGTTTGATGTCAGGGATGCACTTCTGTGCAGGATTTTTAGTGGTGGGGATTGACTTGTTGGCATTGGGCACAACACAGGGCATAGGTACCTTGGTATAGAAGGCTACAACCTTTTTTAACGCCAGCTGTCCCTCATTGGTCTGATAGAACTGGGGCTCCTTGTTATCCTCCTGATTGCCATCACTGATGTAGGGCTTGTAGCTAGTATCAAGTACAGGCTTCACCTTCTCCGGCATGGCTGACGGGACCAACTCTTCCCGGTACACAATGTCAAACACATATGAAGTAAGTTCTACCTCCTTGTTTCTAACTTTCTTTGTAGTGGTGACCTTGGTGGGCTTCCAGGTCAGCTTTGGGACCCAAGGGTTGATGCTTTGCACCCTAGCAGCTTGTGCTCCTTGAACCAGCTGTGTCAGTGCAGCATTACTATGGAACTCTCCTCTCCCGTCTCCTTCTTGAGTAGGCACTTGGGTTTCACTAACTCTATTCTTTGACCTGCGGGGGCAACCACAACCACGTTGCACAACAGGTGTATTGGTATTCTGGTATTGTGTTTCTTCCGTTTAATAATTTAATAAAATATTAAATAAATTTCAATTAAATTACTCCCTAATTTTAATTTTTGCTTTTATCTGAATATGGATATTTAATTAAAGTTTTTTCCACCCAATATCCCAATTATAGATTTTTTATTTCCTAATTAGTTGTTTTTGGTTTTACAACACCCATTTTAGAATACTCAAAAAAATCCACCCATTTTCCTAGATTTTACTGCCAAATTCAAACACCCAACACACAATTATTTAAAATTTATGTTTCAGATCTTGTGTCTTATTTTAGATACCCTGGTATTATTCATGATTTCAATATATTGTACACACTGAGTGAGTGATTTTGTTTACATAGTGAGTTGCTATTGTGTTTTGTTTTTGGTTTGCGTTTTGACACACCTTGCTTGGGTGTATTTTGTCACCATTTCACATAGTAAACATATGTACACTGAAAGTCAACTCACACCATTTTGTTTGTGAAGCAATGTATTTTGGATTGTATTTTGAATGGTTTTGCTTTGTGTGTGAGCCCTTTATTGCTGTGTTGACTCATTTTGCCCATTAATGCCAATAAACCCTGTTAACAAAGTGTATATTTTAACCTGAGAGATGGGTTTTGTTTAAATCTGAAATCATCTTGTTTAAATCTGAGGTATTTTTGGTTGTTGCCATAGCTTTTAAAACTACTGTATCATTATATTTAGATGCTTCCAAGACCGCAATTAAATTCAGCAGGACAATCAATGAAGGTTAGTAATTTATTATTTATAATCATTTTTTAATGTGTCATCTAAGGGTATCCCAAACGCTTGATACTGGATTACGCAAACACATTAATATCACTTTTGCAAATAAATATAATTATCAAAAAAAGTTAAATTTAATGTATACAAATCAGAAGTAGATTTTATTGAAATATATTATTATGCTTTTATTAAGACCTTCTCTGGGATATATTCTGCTTATGTTTGCTAAAATAAGAATTTAAAATTTTATTAATAAAAATAATATAAATTGCAATGGAATTATTTGGAAGAGAGAATATATTAGGAGCACCTGTAGTCAGTTCTTCTGTATGTACCCACCCCGCAATTGAGTGGCACATAACCTCCACTGCCACACCGTGGATTGTGGATACACCCTTATTAAAAAACTCCCGCCTGCTGGTGAATGAGAGTAGGGTCAGGTGCAAATGGAGGAGAAGCTTCTCTAGCGGGGCTGCAAACCCGTAGATACCAGCCAGGACCAGGGCGTCCTGGATGACGTGATCCACTGAGTCTTATCTGGGGGGACTTTCTTCCCATCCAGGGAGAGCCTGGCCTCATAATTTCCTAGAAGGACCCCGTCAAGATCCTCCACGCTGGCTTATTCTGAAGTAGAAGAGGTATCCAAGGTAAATTACCAGATGAAGCCTTTGCCCAGAAAAGGTTTCTGTAAACTCACATAATTTATTGAAAACCACACTGATCTTCTTATCATGCTTGGTCTTTGCAAAGGTCAGCTCCATGGCTTCAGGGACCCCCATCTCTTCAGCACTCCAGGCCAACCCAAAGTTGCCAAGGAAGATTTTTGTCTTCTTGACAGCTGTTGCGTCTGCAACAGTCAATTTTCCCACCGCGCGCCCAAAGTTGTCCAGCAGGTAAGAAATTGTGTGCTCCAAGGGGTAGGAGAAGCAAGCAGCTGCATGGGCCCCGCCCATCTCCGGTACATTCTTGAATGGGAGCATCACTAGGTCATCCCAAACAAGCTCAATGTAGTTTACACAGTAAACTCCACTGAGGGATACTGGGTCCAGGTGGACCAGTTGGGCATCCTTGTAGGCAGTAACTGCCCACTTGGATGCCCCCTTGCCATGCGTCAGCCCAGCCAATGCCTCCTGCAACATTAGAAAGGACCCAAGGATGCGGTCCTCCAGCTCTTGCAAGACAGGGGGGACAGATACAGCTGCTTGGCCACATGAGTGGTTTAGTTAGCATAGAATGTGGTAGGGACAAAGGGGACCAGGACTTGGCTGAGTTCAACGTCTATGTTCTCTAAAAAACAGGTAAGTATTTACAAATTTTTATTAATATTATTTTTTATGTTACCTTCTGTGTTTCTTCCTTGCTGGCTGCTTCAGCAGGCTTGGCCATTCTTGGCGCAACCAGTTGTGTGGGCAATTCTTTATCCTCTGTTCTGACACGCTTGACAGGTTTAAGGTGTTCATACATCTCTGGGTTGTCAACCCAGACAGACGGCGCAGAAAAATTGTATGCCTTAAATTGCAGGCCCTCCACCATCTTCTGGATGTTGAGAAGACACTCAATGGTCTTCTCTGGGATGCCTGGCATTTTTGACATTAGTGCCTTTGCAGACACCTTGTTGATTTTTTCCCCAGTGAGGATGGCGGACTTCACTTTGGCTTTGACCTTGTGTTCAATGTCCTTTATTTTGCAATTGCCAAGTTGAGGTATTTGAAAGTTTATTGAGTTCTCTCATTTGATTTTTTTACTAACCTTTCCAGATGTTTTTATAGCTTTTGCCCCAATATATTCTGTATTATTTTGATACTGTTGCCTCTTTGTTTATTCCTTTTTGTTTTCCCATCTACTACATTATCCCATCTTTTTACTCATTTTGTATATGTTTTACGCTCATCTTGATATGTGTTGTTTGCTTTGTGTTGACATTGTTTCCTTGACTACCATATTATTTTTGGCGCTGACATAGCTCCTTGTGAAAATATTAACAACAAATTGGTGATCAGCTAAATTGAATTAGAAAATTTAGTGTTAACTGTTTTTAGATAAAGTTGTTACTGATCTAAATTCAAAACCTTAATAATAAACTTTAAGCCAATCAGGAGCCAGTGATAAAGTGACTGTTGTGACATAAAGGGACATTCAATAATTCTTTGATGCATGTGCACTAATTAATATGATTGGCTGGATCTCTTGCTATTGGACGCCATTTCCACTGTGGTGATATATCAGTGGACTAGTGCTAACCCAGCAGCTGATTGGGCACTAGTCCACTAACAATTTGCCACAGCGGCAATGGCGTACAATAGCAAGAGATCCAGCCAATCATATTAATTAGCTCACATGCATCAAAGAATTATTGAATGACCCTTTATGTCACAACAATCACTTTATTACTTGGCTCCTGATTGGCTTAAAGTTTATCATTAAGGTTTTTAATTTGGATCAGTAACAACTTTATCTAAAAACAGTTAACACATAATTTTCTAATTCAAATTTAGCTGATCACCAAATCATTGTTAATAGTTTCACAAGGGGCTGTGTCTGGGTACTAAAAATAACTGTGTTCTGGATCTAGATACATGGCATAGTAAATATATGATTTTATAGAAATAAGCTGAACATAAAGAATAAAACAAACTATACACAAAGAGAACATGAACAATTGAAGTTCAAAATAAAGATAATATAAATAGAAAATATTTGGCAACAGGGGGTTTATTGGGACGGGGAAGAGTGATGCCTAGGAGGCAAATAGTGCGGGAAGGAAGACATAGAGGCAGTGCTGGCCTGGGGGTCTGGGATTGGGTGGGTATGGATTGCGGGTGAGGGGTGTTGGTGGCGTGGGTGGAGGCAGGAGGATTTTGCGTGATAGCTGCCATATAACACTAATTGTATTCCTCATTGATCATTGGCTGGATGGGCTGGTAAGTGGCAGTGGCCTGCGGTGAAAGGCACTTATCTTTCTGTGATTGGTTGCCCATTTTCACATAAAAGACATTTTGGGCAAACAAGTCAGCCACCATTTGGTGGCCAAAAAGAAAATTGTGGTCAAGGACCCCAAGATAGAGGCTGTTGAAAGCCTGAGGGTGGTGCTCCTGAAGTGTATCTCCAATGTGAAAGAGGATGACATCAGACAAATGGATGTCTGCATGGCTGGCAGGGTAGACTGAGGCCTGTTGCCTGCATTGCTGGATGGCCTTGAGGGCGGTGGAGCTACCCTCCATCTGGTGGCTCAAGAAAACCTGGTACTTGGAATTTGAGTCATCCCAGGAGTTGAGTAATCCACCGAGGATGTGGCTGAATGAGTAGCCATTGATGAAATCTGGGTTTTCTGATAGTAGACAAAACCCTTGTCTGAAACAGCCAGAAATGCACCAATGAAAGTCCCCTTCTTGACCTTCTTCCTTCTATTCTTGGTGGTGGCTTTTCCTTGCTTGCCAAAATTGTCAAAATCTATTGATAGTCTGTAATAGGAGATGATCATGACATCATCAGTTAGACTAGTCAGGCATTGGACCAGGGTTGATTTGATGGCAGTGTCATACAGGGAATCCTCAGTGCCATCCCATTGGTTGCCGGCAAAATTGGTAAGGATCTGTATTGAAGCCACCTTGTCATACGTCCAGAGCTGCACCATGCGCTCAGAGACCCATATGTTATGGTGTGCAAGCTGCTTCCGGATCTGGGTCAAGGAAAGCTTGGGGTCCCGCTGGAGGAGGTCAAGCATTATTGGGTAGGCCTTGGTTATCTGGGACTCTGTGGCCTTCTTTGGCTTCTTGGCTGTCCCAATCAAATTCCCCCTGTTATCAGGTTGTTGAATTCCAGCATGACAGTAGCTCAGGTAAATTGCAACTGGGTGGCAATCTATTCCCAGGACAGACCCTGTAGATTCAGTGCCACAATTTCCTGAAGAATTTGGGCAGTGATGATTTGTTGCTTGGGGCGCTGGGCCACAAGCTGAAGCCTGATTGGCTGTAGGGGGCAGGTTGGCTAGCTGCAGGAAGTTGTTCCAAATTAAGGTTGTCATCCCTATTGGTTAGTTGACGGGCAGCTTGTGTGAGGGTGGGTACAGGAGCAGGGGCAGAGCTGGACACTGCGTGACTACTGAACAAGTCAAAGCCATTGGGGTTGGTGATCAGGTACAGGCCAGCTTTTTTGTTACCCCTCCTAAAAGGCTTGGGTGTAAACAGGTGCCTCCATGCTATGAGCCTTGCCTCCATTGAAGTTGGTCTGGCTGCTGCTGGCTTGGCTGCTGGGGCTGTCAAAGATATTGCTGTTAAAAACCATTGTAAAAAACCTAGGATAAAATCACTAAAAGTAGAAATTTTAAAATTTAATGATTTATTTTTATTGTAATCTTAAGTCCATATTTGGAAGGTTCTCAAAACCTTTTCATACAAATCTGGAGCCATTAAAATAAATAAAATGCCTCTGTTCCTAAATTGGATAGCTTTGATTGGCTGTTAAACTGTTATTTTTCTATTTTAGGCTGCTCATACTACACATCTTGTGTGAGTTCATTTTGTTTTGTGCTTGTGGAATCTTGCTTCTAGATTGCTTAAATTTTGTTACATTTTAGTCCTTCTGTTGGTGCCTCATATGAATCCTGATTGGAATATAATATACTCTGGAACAGCATCCATCCATTTCACTTGTTGTGTCAGTTCATTTTGTTTGTGGTTTAAACAACACCGCTTGATGGATATATAATTTTGTATAATGGGCTAGTGAAATTTTGTTTTTTGTTTGTCAGTTCATTTATTAACTGATTTTTTTAATTTTACTTGAATCCTGAATCTTGCGCAACTTGGATTTTGTTCTAATCTGAAACATTTTGTTTAAATCTGAAGTGTTTTTGGTTGTGCCATAGCTTTTAAAACTACTTTATTCTGTTGAATTATTTTATTTATTTGTTTTTATTTATTTGTTTTACAGGGGCTACCAGTGACTGGTAACCCCCGTAGAACTAACTTGGCGTAAAAGCCTCCACTTCTGCAACATTTTTCCCCATCCCTAGTGATAATTAAAAGAAATATAAGTAAAACATAAAAAGACTTACTAATTTTTCCCCTGTGGCCCCCTCAGCCACAGGCGCCCCTTCAGCAAACTTCATGGGCCGTGGCTGCTCTTCATTTATTTTTCTAGGCTTGATTTTCCTTACTGTAGATTCAAAACTAAAGGTAAAAATGCCGGATTGTCAAATTCTTTTGTGTGAACTCACCAACTTACTGAAATATTTTTATCTTTTCATATAAAAAAGTAAGTTGTTCTGGGATGAAAAATTACTCTATTAAGTTGGTGAGTTCACGCAAAAAGAATTTGACAATCCCGCATTTTTACCTTTAGGTTCTGAATTCACAGTATCTTTCTTGCAACTTGTGCTTCCTTTTGATTTTCATTTGATAAATTTTCAGTATTTCTTGAAGCGCTCCTGCTTCTTGCTTGTATTTTGTTTTCTTCTGTTTCCATTTGGTCAGTTCCCTCTTCATTTGTGTAAATTCCTTTGAGCTTTCATTTCCTTCTTCAATTTGATTTTTTGAGTATTATTTCTATTTGTTTTCAAAAATTCCCATGAGTTGTAACTTTCATTTTTGAAATCTAACCACTTGAGTATTTCCTTTTGAAGATTTAAAACTATTTTTTGTGTTCTTGTTGACTGTTTTTCCCATGCTATTTTTTGCGGTTTTGTTTTGCTGCACCAAGGCCCTTCCCTCATTTCCCAGTTGATTTACCACAATTTTATTATGTTATGTTCAAGCTTGACAACCTTTTGGAGGGCTGACTCTAATTTGTTGATAAGTCTATAGATATTTGACATTTTGTTTGAATTACATCAAAAAACTGGTTTTTATAGTACTACCCTCAACACATGAATATTTTTCATTATCAATAATAAATTAAAGACCATAAATGTAAATATTGCATTGGAATATTGTAAGTAGACATCAACTCTTGATATTTAGATATTATGTGCATAATTCAATGCATTTTGTTTAATAAAATTCATTGTAAACTTGGCCTTTTTAATTTTAATTTATTTAAATGGACTGTGTTTATATTAGAGAGCCATCAACGCTGAGTACAAAATTAGAAAATTATGTGCATTTTACAGTCTGTATATTTACCTATTGGTAATAATTCTGTAAACTTTTCAGTTGGATTTTGCGAGGTAACAATAATGCAATGTGTTAATAGATTACTGTTTACTGTCATTAATTGGTTGATTTTCATTGCTGTGGCAATTGTGCATTTTCTGATATTTCTGCACTAGTATCCAATTGGTTGGCTTCACATCCAATTGCACAGGCAATAGGAAAACAAGCCGCCACCCTGAGACTGATATGGTCAGGGTGACAACCATGTTTCCTTTTGCCTGTGCAATGGGATGTGAAACCAATCAATGGGGTACCAGCGCATAAGTACCAGAAAATTAATAATCATCACATCAAAGAAAATCAGCCAATTAATAGTCATAAACAGTGATTGATTGATCCATTGAGTTATTATAAATACACCAAATCTGATTTAAATTTTACAGAATTATTACCAAATGGGTAATATACAAGCTGTAAAGTGCACTATGTATCAATATTCATACTAAGCGTTAATGGCTCTCTAATATAAACACAGTCCATTTCAATAAATTAAAATGAAAAGGGCCAAGTTTACAATGAATTTTATTAAACAAAATGCATTAAATTATGCACATAATGTCTAAATATCAAGAGCTGACGTCTAATTGCAATATTCTAATGCAATATTTACATTTATGGTCTTTAATTTATTATTGATAATGAAAATAATCATGTAAAT
>QTSX02001809.1:0-34173 GCA_014839935.2 Entomophthora muscae | reverse complement strand
GTCCTGATGCTATTTTAGGTCCTGGCTTTTTTATCTTAGAAACCAGAAATTTGGTTTAATTACTTTGTATTAATGGGACTGAGGAAATCAATCAACAGTTATTTTTATTAAGGTTGATTCAATGAATTCCAGTCTAAAACTCAAACTCAGAACCTTTCTGATGCCTCTCCAATGTCTTAATAGTGATTTAGATAGCTATGAGAGTGTTAAACCCAATATTAAAGACATTAAAATTGTTAAATTAAGCCAATAAAATGACGTAAAAATGCTTAAATGATATTGGCAAACCGTTGGGTGAAAAGACAAGCTCTGTAACGCTTCAAACTCAACTATTAGATACTGTTAACACCTTAAGACAACTGATGATAACAGCCAGACAAATATGAATACCTGCCAAGAAATCAAACATGTTTTGAGTAAGTTGGAACCTGATGATCCTAAGAAAAGTTATTTTAAATGTTTTAAACTATGAGTTAAAGCTGTTTCTAGGAAAACTCTGTTACATAACAGTTCTAACTTTCTTTCCAATTCTGGATCCTTTTCTATATAAGCTTCTGAGCTTTGCTTATTGCAATTGCTCAATCAATAAAGACTTTAAACCATAAATTTGCTTAATTTTTTGTAAGACCTTCTTATAATATCCATAAAGTCATCTAATCATTTCTTTTCTTGGGAAATTAGATTCAAATGATTATTTATATTCTTGATTTGTATTTCAGTACAATTATCTGTACAGATGTAGACTAGACCAGGATCTGGTACCAGCATCAAATACTGCAATAATGGGAAGTGAGCTACTATAGTACCAGGCAAGTGATATACTTCCTCTTTGTTCTCTACAAATCCTCCCACCAGGCATAAGCCTAAGCCTGCGCCCACTAATTCCTGTCCTACAAGTCTTTTCTGTCTTTTTGATTCTGTCTCCTTGCTTGCTTACTAGGGAGCTTATTCCTTCTTTGGTTGTTTCAACCTGCTCCTAGATAAATATCAAATTGTTGGAGAAATAATTCACTTGGGTATGGTGTCAGTACCTATTAGTTCCATTATTACTGGTTTAAATTATTCTTCTTTAATTTACCATGTTGGGAAGTTATTTTTTCAGAGTGGGTTCCTGACATTTATGATATGATGGAAGAAAAGATTCAATGTAATAAAAAAGCTAGAGATAGTACCTGGCAGAGCCTCAGCTATACAGGTTGCGTTGAAGTCAGGACAATAATGGGTAATGGGCCTATATGCACCAAGAAATCCCACAGAACAACAGATTTTTTTCCAGGAGGTCCAAAGGAAAGTGGGATATTTAAGAATAGGCAGAAATTTGATAATGAGAGGATGTAAATTATGTGAACCCTGTGTGTGAAAGAATTGATGCATCAAGCAATTGGTCTGCCAATTGAGGAGCAGTCAGAGCTAGCACAGTTGATGAAATTCATGAGGGTAGAAGACATGGGAAAAAAGGGTGATTGGGGGCTTAGAGAAGCTTGAAGGTGGAATTTTTTTTAGAGAAAAAAACTTTCCTGAATCAACATTGGCACAGACCCTGCTAGGGTCGCTGGGATGTAAGATAAGTTTCAGACATTTGGGTTGACAGAATTGGATCACAGACCACTGGAACTGCTAGTGGAAGGGAGGAGTGAGGCTCAGGTAGGGAAATAAATCTGGAGGATGAGCCCTAGATTCTTGGAGTGGTCTTCACTTCAAGATTTACTCACAAAGAAACTTAATCTCTAGTAGAACATAATACACTACATATACAGAATGAGAGAGGAAAGTGTTTAAAAAGTTTGGAAGATGAACAAGGAGATAATCAGTCAGATTAGTAAAAACTTTGGGAAAATGATGAATTCAAAGATGACAAGACATCAGGCTAAGGAGTCCAAATTTACCCAAGTATGCAGGATAGCAAGTGAAATGAAGACGTCAGTTTTCACAGAACAAGCAATTCAATATGCTAAAGTAATAGGTGATTTAAAAGCAGATAGATTGAAGGCTTTGAAGGCAAAATGGTATGATAAGTCTAATACAGACCTAGCGCTCTTGAAGAGAGCAATCAGAGTATTTCAACATTCTGCTAGTATTGTAAAATTATCATTTTGTGAAGTCACAGTAGACTCAAGAAAAGGCATGTTAGAGGTGGCTAAGGAGTATTATTCAGATCTTTACAGTGAAACAAAAGGCAAAAAAGCAGCAGTTGAAGAGCTTATCAAAGTCTTACAGGTTTATCAGAAGAAGTGATAACATTCTTTGGGTTTACCCATTGGATGGCAAGAAGTAGCAACTTGTGATTCAACATTCTAAGAATAGAAAATCATCAGGACCTGAAAGAATTGTAAAGAAGTTCTTCAAGTTATACAAGGAAGAGATGTCATCAATATTACGCAAAGTTTTCAATAAGATCTTGGACCCAGACTTAGGTGTCACAGCCAAAGAATGGGCAATGGGGATAGTTACTATGTTGTATAAGAAGAGCAATCTGATCAACCTTGCAAACTATAGGCCTCTTACACTTTTAAATGTGAAATACAAAATACTTATGAGAGTTATGACTAGGCGCTTGAAGAACCAGCTGAAGGATGTCATCAGTGAAGAGCAGACAGGGTTTATTTCCGGACGCTTGATAGTGGACAACCTGATGCAGTACTACTTAATCAAGAAATGAACAAAGTTTTTTGGAAACCTAGATGTATGATGTTCTTAGATCAGGAGAAGGCCTACGACAGAGCAAGTCATGAATATTTGTGGGAAGTATGTGTGAAGATTAATTTTCACACAATGTTATGAACATGTTAAAGTTGATCTATGGAGTAGCAGGATCTAATATTAATGTAAATAATAATCTATCACAACCCTTTGAGGTTAAGAGAGGTGTATGTCAGGGAGATCCATTTTCTTTATTGTTGTTTGTCCTTGTAATAGAATCACTGTCATCAGTCCTTCTAAACACCAATAAAAATGCTAGAAATCAACAGAAAGTGTTACTCTCACTCAATGTATGCAGAAAATACACAGATTTTCTGAAGAGACTTGGATGATGAGGCAAAGATAATGTGTGTCTTAGACAAGTATCAGAGGGCAAGAATGAAAAGAGTGAATCTTTCCAAATTGCAATCCATTACAATAGAAAATATGGCAACATGAGTGGTTGACTCAGGTCAGTGAATCCCTTGTTTGGCAGACAGGGAGAAGTATAAGTACCTGGGGAGTCTCATCCAGGGAGGAATGTTGCCAGAGAAAATATGAAACACTCAGTAACCAAGATAACTAAAGAGATATGTAAGTGAAAGTGACTTAATCTTTCCTATCACAGCAAGGTCTTGGTTCTTAACACTTTTGTACTATCTAAACTTTGGTATTTGGCCAGGGTAGTCTCACTGACACTATCAGAAACAAAGACAATAAGGAAGATAATAACAAATTTCATATGAAATGGCCAGGACAACAAAAATTGGATATGAGAATATATGTCATGAGACGTCAAAGAGAGGCATCAGACTACTCAACTGTGAGACTATGCTTGAGGCACTACAATTATGATGGTTATTGCACATTACAGACAATTTGAAGCCAAAGTGTAAATTTACACATCTCTCTTAGGCCTTCACCTCTATTCCTGCCAAATGCTTGGGAATTTTAACCAAATTATCTTTGAATATTTATCCAAAAGGTTACTGAAAAAGCCCAAGAAAAGCCATCAATTTAGTATTTTGGAATTATTCTGAAGATGCCCCTACCTAACCCACCCAGGAGACACCTCTGGTTAAATATAATGTGCAAGAGTGGCCAGGAGCAGTGGTAATTGCATCCAAAGCATATTCCTGATATTAGTTGGTTCAGTTTTCCTTTTTGATTCTGTACATTCCAAATTTTTCAAGATTTTCCTGCCTTGAAAAATGCACTCATATTTGCCCATTTTATTGGTCAATTAGTTTGATGACTTTCCATCTCCCACTCCAATTCCCTTCTCATTAAATGAATGTAAGAGTTGTAAAAAACCTTGCTTAATCATTTTCTGCTCTAATAAAGCTTGAAATTTGTTAGTCTAATCTGGCCATTTGGTTTTTTTGGTTGCTTTTGGTGTTCAGCTGATTCCTTCTCCCCTTTGGCCTCCCAGGAATTTTTGGTAACCACCTTTTGGTAGTTGCTGAAGCCGCAATTTTTATTGTGGTTGAGAGCTTGGTTTTATTTCCTATTAACCTACTCCCCATTTCTCACACAAAGAAATGGTTATCTATATTGGAAAATTATTAAAATAAGACACAGCTAACCAAGACAAATAACATCTGATAATTAAGCTAGGGGATTAACCAGAACACCAAGGTAACAGCAAAATACCTACCAGGTTGCTGAAAGGACATTTTTAAAGCATGAATAACAAACAATAATAGAATTTTGGTGAAAAAGTGAACATTGCAAAAATAAGAGGCATCCCCTTGTGAGGTGATGATTATGGATTAAACATAGATGCTTGGTCCTGAAAGGACTTCTTTAAGATTACTGGGGCAGTACACTGGGGCAATATCATTGATAATGAAGGCAGATTGCAACAAAGATTGAAACCATCAAGGAACTCTAAACTCTTGGACAAGAATTACCTTTAAAAGGGGTGAGATATAGTGGAGAATTAAGGAAACTGGTTGGTGAAATTGAGACAATGCTGTAAATCATATGAGAACTTAGATGGGGAGGATCCTAATTGGAGTGAGATAAAGGCAGAAGCAGTGCAAGGGCAGTACCAAAACAGCAGATCAAGGTTATTGTGGAACAAATGTTTTGTTTAGCTCAAACAATGCTAAGAGTGGGGAAGGATGGCGGGATACTCCTGGCTAATTCTCAACTTGTGACTATCAGAAGAGCCAAACCATGGGACTTGCTCTGAGACAGATGCTGAAGCTTATGACGGAAAGGGAGATAAAACAAGGGTTAGTCAACCTTTGGGGAAGACAGGGACAGGTTGTGCCATTGTGGTTCAGAACTTCTTTTACCAACTCAGAGGTGGGATCTGTCATGATCCAAGCTTAATTTTGACTTTTAAAGTTTGGAAATTGATTTTCCTTTAGGAATATTAAATTTTGAATTTTAAATTTCAAGTTAGTAATTTTGAGTTAAATCTCCTTCCCTTTTTTGACGCTTGATTTTTGCTTTATGTCAAAAGCAAGACGTCAGTTACATCTCAAATGTTATGTAACAACCTTGGTTATCTTTTAATTTCAAAACTGGTACAGATGACCTGCTTCTGTTTAAAGTTTACTCAAACTCTCCCCTCTTATGTCTTTTGTTGCAGTTGCAACTTACTTTATATATAAACAAACCCAATAAGGAAGAGTAGGTTTAAGCCAAAATTCTAGGTTTTTTTCCTTGCTTAAGATTAGAACTTCTTAGTTTTAAACATTTTAAATTTAAAACTTAATATTTAAATTTATCTTTTTATTATACTTCAATCTTTTAAGAAGCAATTTTGAAAATTAAATTTTTAACTTTACATTTTAACATTTTTTATTCCTTTTTACTGATTTATTGAAATCACTTTGTTTTTCTTTATAGAATTTACAAGGTCTTTTTTTATTAAAATCTAAATCATTTTTCTTATTTAAAAACAATGTGGGCAATTTTTATCAATCCAGAGTAAAATTTTGTTACCATGAAAATGGTAACTCAGCAAACTTATGCTTTATTTACAAATCTTTTGAGTTTAAAGAAATTTTGTATAGAGTAATGACTATTATTATTATGAAGAGTTCTCAATATAGACATACCACTTGTAACCACTTGAAATTTAGTGAACACTCTGTCTTATATTATAATTTTGGTATTTTTTGAAAGCTTTGTCTCTGCATTTCAAAAATTATAAACTTTTGGCAATGTCTCTTAAAGTTTTACTGCAAACTGTATCTACATTTTTAGGTCTTTTAAATTTAAATCCAGCAGCTCTCTACACCTTTATTTATAATCTTGTTCCATTTTGGGCAAGGTCTTACATGATTTTTTATACAGAGGAGTTGTTACAAAATGTGGTATAAAAAAGAGGATCCTAAAGAATTTGCTTGTATGGTTTGTAGGGAAGTTGAATCAGCAAAACACATATTCCTAGAGTGCTCAGAAGTGAGAACTATACAGTCACATGTGTTTCATTGGTACAATCAGTACCATCTTTAGAGGGGAGAAGTGTGGGTCAGATGGTAATAGCTCAAACTCTTGGCTGCAATTGTACTGCTGGTGCTTTATGTCTTGTGACAGGTGAGAAGGTTTGGAGAACAGTGTGGGGTGAATCCCTCTTTTATCTATGGCTTTCCAGCAACAAGAGAACCTTTTTAGGTCCCATCTATGAGCGTGCCCAACTCAAGACTTTGTGAAGCAACAGCTGCTTGCAGCTATTAATAGCAAAGACATTTTTTTGAGTCTGCCAACTCACAGGTAAGTCTGGTATTGTGTTTTACAGCATAAAAAGATATGTGTGTTTCAAGTTTGGTTAGTCTGCCTTTGCAGGCTAGCACTCCAAACAAATAAGAACATGTAAGTCTTGGGATAGCATGAGCTAACCTAATTGTGAGTGGGAGACTGTTTCAGGTAAAAATTGAGTATGTCAAAGTGTGAGTCAATGAGATACATCCTTTTGAGTTGACACATAATCAATAACTTCCTTTGGGGGATAAAACAAAAACTCAAAGACCAGGGAAAAATAGAGGTAAGGTAGAAGGATAATTTCTACTAACAATTTCAAAGCAAAAGGCATAAATAAAGCCCCAAAAATAAAACTGTTTTCATGAAGATCTGTAACAAACATTTTAATGTGAAAGAATAAGCAAGCAGGGGACCAAAGTCCCCCTGTCTTGGTTTAAGAGAAGGAGTTGAAAACTGGGTGATTATCTGACCAAACCTTGGCATCTGATTGATCATGAGAGAAATTTTGCAAGGAAAATCTAGGGGTTTGTGAAGTTTTTCAATAATTTCTGTATTACATTATGATTGGCTGAGGTAAGTTTGAGATTCAGGAAATCCATTTGGAATTGAGGGCGTTAATGTGGGTTGTTTTGATTGGCTGGCTCTAATTAACTTTAACAACAGTCAACACCAAGCCAAAAAATAGTTTAAATTGACTAATGTTTCCTCCCAGAGAGGGGCAATGGAGGCAGGAGAGTCTGCTGGGTATGCCAATACAAAATCTTTCATCTACAGTGTGAGCTAAATTCTCAAAAAATAAAAAAATTGGCTGGATTTTGAGAAGTTTTCTTTGTACTATTGGGGAATATTGTTCTATTCAAGGCCAAAGAGGGGAGTAACTTTACAGGTTGAGCTTTGGGCTAGAGCCCTGTTTTGTGGACCATAGCTGTAAAAGCATTGAGTAGTGAATGATCAGAAAGTCTAATTAAAATGTGCTGATCTGGACTAATCCAGGCCATAAATCACTTGGGATGTCTGCTCACGTTTTTTGTTAATCAGCCTGATTCTCTTTTGTGTGGCTAAATCAGTGTGTAGCTGTAGTGTAAGGCAAACACCTAGGGCTATCATCCTAATCAGGATGAGTTTTAGCCTATAAGACATGTTGAATAGAGAGATATTGCTTCAAAATTAAAAATGAACTGATCCAGGATATTCTGAGCCACATTTGCTTGGGCCATCTGCCTGTGTTTTTTGTTGATAGATCTATGCCTGTTCTGGGTTGCAATTTTATGTATATTGCTGTGATGGAAGTGGATATCCAAATTTAGGATTTGCTGTTTTCTGATTGGGAATAGGATTGTTAGGCTGTGCTCCCAGCCTTAGATTGTGTGGTAATTTTCTACAGGGCCTCTGAGGTCCACTCAGGGAAGTCCTTACCAGAAGGACTTAGTGGGTTGTGAGAGGGGAGATGATAACTAATAGCACTTATGGGAGAGGAAGCAGAAAGAGGTCTGTCTTTGATACCTGATAGGAGGGTAGAGGATAGAGGCAGGAGAGTGTGTTTCTGGCAATAACACATATAGGTTATATCACTTACTGTAGTGCAAAACTATCTTAGCAATGCAGTGATCTGTATATGTGAAGATATTGGTTAGAGTATCTATAGTACATACCACAGTACAGATAACCTGCTTACAGCAATAATGGTATTCTATAATATAAGTTATAGGGGAGCAGACAGAACTGTCTGGAACTTGCTCTTTCTATCAGAAAAATGGAGGCAGGAGGTATACACCAAGGTTTTCTAAGTCCACAAGGAGAAAGAAGGATAGCACTTGTGGCTGGGCCTAGGACACTATCCTGGTAGGGACGCTAGTATAGCAGAAGGACCTTTCTGTCACATTTGGTCTCTGAAACAGGAATAACATGTGCTATCAGAGGCAACTGTGGTAAGTTTGACTCCCTGGTGATCAACTCCCTGGTGCTCCCTGGTGCTGACACTATAGTAAAGTGAGAATTCAGCTTTTTCCCTGATTGACAACTGGAAATTGACACTTTTTTAATTAACAGATCTTGATGTACTGAAAGCTTTTAATATAAAAAATTAAGCCTTACAGCTATGGTATACTAAAAATGACCCCAGAGAGCTCAAAAATGCAATAAAAACAGTACCCTAATTAATAAAAATAAGGAGAAATAAGCAACTATTTCTCATTTTACTATGTAATTTACACTCTTCATTATAAAAATATTTTTTATTACCATAAAAATTAAAATTCTAATGAACCAAAAATAAACACAAACACAACAAATAAAGTTATGCAAAATATGAAGAAATTTAAATTTTTATTTGATATAGTTCATATAAGCACAACTGTGAATATCATATGTTTTATTAGTAAATTAACAAAAATTAAGATATTTCACTTACTTTCAACTATAAATATTCATCTCAAACTTACCATGCATACATAAAATAATCACTGCTATCTAATTAAATTAAAAAACTTAAAAATTAAAACTAAAACTAAATGATCAAAACTAAAAAGTAAAAATTAAAGCTAAAAAGTTAAAAGTTAAAAGTAAAAATCATATAACTGAGCAAGCAAGCAAGTTTACTCTTCATCCTTCTTTCCCTGTTTCATTTTAGCCCCTTCCAGGAGGGCAGTGGCAATAAGCTCAAGCTGCTGCTTAAGCTCAGAGGCCTTATACTTGTGCTTGGCCGCACCCTGGATGGCCTTGGTGAAGAGGGTGGAGCAGGTTGTAGGCTTGGTGGGGGGACACGGTTGGCGAGATCTCTGAGCTTGGAGATTGTTTTCTCTTGCTCATGCTGCAGGAGGGAGAAGAACTTATTGAACTTTGGATGAAGCCCAAAGTTGGCTTTAAGATGCTTGTGATAAGCCTCTAATGCCAAAGTGGTCTTGAGCTCCCTGTTGATGGCCGCCTGGTAAACGTTCCAGCTGGCCTTGGCGCAGGCCTTGCCTTGCCTCTGCGTGACGACCTTCCCAATCCACTGGGGCTTGAAGTACTCAAGGAAAGGCTTGAACTCTGGGTGCTTTGCTATGTAAGGATCCTTTGAGAGCACCTCAAACCCCTGCACAGTGTGCTCTGGCTTTAAAAAAGCCAAGGCACTGAATTGTGCCAGCACAAATTTGCAGGTGTCCAAAGTGTCCCTCTAGCTCAACCTACTAAGCTTGGCGTGGGCCTGCACGTTACAAGCAACTGCTTGGCAGAAGTGGAAGTGGCACCCCTGCACCTCCCTGCTGAACAGCTGCTCAAATGCATTGAACTGAGCAGGCTCAAAGTCCATGATGCACACGTGAGGCCCAAGAGCTCTTAGCCTCGCCTTTTCCTCCAAGTCCAGGGTGGCCTGGTCCTTGTCAGAGGCAGGTGGGTTGGCGCGGGTGTGTGGGGGGGTCTTCTTGGCATTGTCATTGTTGGGGAGGAAGGAGGGAAATTGCTTGGCAAAGGATGGAGAACGCACGTGTGTAAATGGCCTTAGTGGCCCCAGGAAGAAGAAAGAACGCAAGTGGAATCACCTGGATGTCAATCTGGGCATGGATCATCCAGAGCTGCTTGAACATCCGGGGGCAAGTGGCAAAGGTACCATCAACTAGCCAGGTTGAAGCCCTTTTTAACTCCAGCAGGTTCTGCTGAGTGGCATAGCAGATTATACGGTCTTTGCTGCCAGGCCCGTTGTCATGGAGGAGGAAGCGCTCCCCACTTGGAAGCTGCTTGAGCTTGTGAGTGAGCGTAAGCTCAGAGAGGACATCAGAGGCCTTGGGGAGAGGGGGATTGGCAGCAATTCTCTTATTGCTGATGAATTTAACAAGTTGTTCCTGGGTGGGCACCAACTTAAGATTGTTGGGCTGCAGGTGCTGGAGGGCCTTGATGGCCAGATCTGATGCGCAGAGGTTGGCAGAGGTTGGGATGACTTGGACCAGGTACCACTTCAGCATACAAGTGATCAGGTGATTGGGGGCTTGCAGGTGTGCTCCCCCTTCTCTGCAGTAACCTGCTCCCAACCCTTGGTGTTTAGCCGGGCCCTGCAAGTCTTGTCCTCACATACAAAGTGTTTGCTTTTGGTTTGTTGTTTTTGATTATTACAATTGAAAATGTAATTATTGGCAACGTACCCAGGACTGCCCTTTACGGACATGATTGGGAAGTAACAGGGGAAGCGCTTGGGGACTTTGAACTCTCTGTCCACATTGCAGATATTGTGGATGGCCAGTGGATCCCAAGCCACATGACCAGAAGCTTTGAACTTCTTGGAGTACTCCTCAGGCTCATCTTGGGGGTCAGATGAGGGAGGAGGGGAAGAGCCATTAGGAGGGGAGGGAAGGATTCTTTGAGGCCTGCTTGGATGCCTCCTTTTTCTTACCAGAAGAAGAGGTGGGCTCCTTGGCAGCCTTTGACTTCTTGGTGTGTTGCTCCTTGGTGGGCTTGGAGTTGGCCTCTGAGTGGTAAAAGGAGTGGTTGGTAAGATTACCATCAGATTTATTGGGGGAGGAATTTTTTGGGGGAAGGTGAAGGGGATGTGGAAGATGAGGGTGGAGGGGGGGAGGAGTAGGAGGAGATGGGGTGGGGGGGGGGGGGGGGGAGATGGGGTTGGAGACTTTGCCTTTGCAGGCTTCTTGGCACGCTTGGGAGTGGAGGCAGTTTCTTTGGAGCCCTTGGAGGCTTGGCGCTTGGGCTGTTGGCTGTTCTTGTTTGATCTTGTCTAAAGAAAAGTTTAGTTTTGTAAATAAAGCAGTGTGAAAGATATGAAACACAAAGAGGTAAAGCAAAACAAAAGTTAAGTAAAAAGTATGCAAATAAAGTTTTATTTAGCAAGAAAAAAACATAAAAAAGTAAATAGAAGCAAAATAGAAACTCAAAGTATAGATATAAAGGTTAAAACATAGAAAATAAGTGAATTTATGATGAAGCATCAAAGATGTTAGGTTCAGCATAACATCTTAGGGCTAAATCAATGTAAAAGTATAATAAAAAATCAAAAAAATATATAAAAGTTATATGGAAAGTAGCAGAAAGAGTAGTAGATTATAATTGCAAAAAAAATTATTATGTGGAATTTTTTATTGGGAGTTGAAAATTCAAAACATAGTAAAGTGTTGAGTTTGGCACTGTCAATCAGCTGGGAAAAGCTGAATTCTCACTGTCAAGTATGCCAGAGTTGAGCAGAAAAATCAAATTTACTATGTTTTTTACATATAAAACTTGCTTAAATTTAAAACGGGTTTGAAAGTTAACCCAAAAGCAAGGCAGTTTCATATGCTCAAAAATAAAAAAATACAACATAAGTTAAAAAAGTAAATGAGTAGGAAGGTGTTTATTAGTGATTAGGGCATGCTGTGAGGAGCTGGGAGTGAATTATTTACCATAGTGTTGGTTAAAACGTTAAGAAGCTCTCTGTACTAATCCCCAAGTTAAAGTGTCAAGTGGATGAGTGTCAAGTGGCGCTCATAGTGCGTCACTTATTAATTTAGCCTTAATTCTGAGCCTTTGATTAGTTAAATCCAAAACCAATTGGGTGGCAAGTGGATAGAGTCAAACAAAGGGGGAGTCAAGTTTCTGTTTTTTATAAATTACATATGAAATCTCTTAATAAATTGGGCTTAATTTATGTGGCACCACTTAATCCACAAACCCAGGAATGACATAATGTAAAACAAGTGGGGTATTTGATTAATGTCTATACCACTAAATCCAGTATAGTGGTGCTTGGGAGCCTAATTGACGACTATGGACACTAATAATAAAAATATAATAGTAAATAACAAATTTTATATAAGCGCATATGTATTTTATTAATAAAATTAAAATTTTGCTTAAAAAGTGTCAAACTAGTTACTTTTTGTTTTAGAGTGTCAAACACAGGTTTTTTCATTTCTACTAGTAACTTTACTTATAAATTGCCCCTTAAATTGGTATTTTAGCTAACCAAATTATTAAATAGAGTCAAATTCAAGTGAATTTAAACTCAGTTTTTGGTTTCAACCCCCAAAATTATTAGTAAAAATTAGCTTAAAATCAGTTAAGCCAAAAATACTAATAGATTCACTTATTTGGCACTTGACTCCCTGGTACTCAACAAAGTGTCAAGTACCAGGGAGTCAATCACCAGGGAGTCAAACTTACCACAGTTGCCCTTTCAGAGGAAGGGCCTGGGTAGAGAACACTATCTAAATAGTAGAAATATCCAGCCAGAGTGCAAAGTGCAATATATGTCAAAAGGTGAAGTAAAAGTGGGTCTTGTTTATTGTGAATGATGAGGGACTTATATATGTACCATTATTTAATTAGATAAAAGCAGGAATCATCTTAAGGAAAATACATTGATAATCTCAGAATAGAGGATACAATAATAGCAGGGCATTGATAATGTGTGGTCAAGAGGATCAGGCACATATAGAATTTGCAGCATAAAAGGATCTAGAGGTTTCAAGGAGGTCCAATCATCATATTCAGGGGTTCCATAATCATACTAGAGGATCTAATACCTGTGAAAATTAGGTAGTTTACCCTGAATAGTGCATGTAAGATAGTGTACTGTAGACAGTGTACCTTTGGTAGTGCACATAAGAGGTTTCACCTTAAAGTGCTATTTTCTGGCATCACAGCTGGTAGGTCATCAAGTAATATGCCATTCTGCTGATACTGTGGCAATCCTATTTTCATGCCAGCTGCTGGGTTGTGTTTCTACATGCTGATCTCACTTCAGATTGTTTGATTTTAATGTGGTTATTATATAAAGGGCCTCATGTCAGATTTTGTAATTCCATTTTAAACAATGATTCAACTTTGCGGCCTGCTTTGGCTGAGAATGTGGTCTTTTGGCCCAAGTTTTTGTTATCAAATTAATTCCTTTTCTGACTGCTACTTTGGTGACTCTTATTAATTCAGATGCAGCTTCTTATGGTCTGGTTTTATCTGGGAGAGTAAAGACCATAATTTGGCCTTACTCAAAGCAGTTGTAGGCACTTTTGGACCAATTAGTACTACTTTGAGTGTTGTAGGATAATCCTTTTTCATGCCTAAAACTAGATTGGGAATCCTGCAGAAGAGTTTGTCCCATTAGTGGTGGTCCAGCAGCCACTATACATTGGCGGGCTCTCTAAGAATGGGTCCACCAGTATCACTAGTGTCATAGAAGCTTTCTTTCTTGGGAGACTGCACCTTTTTTGCGTCATCTTTAGAATATGTGTCAGGATACCACATCCCAGGGGGAGGTCTGCTGGCCTTGGATGCCAACTTGCTCTGTTGGGAGAAGGGTAGAGCCCACCATAGAAGGGGTGATAACTTGAGGAGATAAGATGCTGATTGGCCTACTAAGGCCCAGGGTCTGGCAGCTGGAACCATAGTGTTGACTAACCCAGCCAAGGTAATGTAGGTGATGCCTGCATATTGGTTGGCTGTGGGAGGAGTCGGACCTGAGGTGGGAGGTGGTCAGGTTTGGGCGTTGGGGGTGCTTCCATATCTGTCTGGTAGGCAGGCAAATAGTTGTACTTCACACAGATTTTGGCAGCTAGTTGCTTGCACCAGGCTTGTGATGGTCCACATGTTTGGTGGTTTGCAGGTGGGGCTAATGTTGGCCAAGCAAAAGTTTGTTTGTTTGTTGCAGGTAAGGCCTAGTAGGGAATGATGGCTACTAGGGATGGTAATGCCTAGCTAGTAGGTGTAAAGACTACTAGAGGCAGATGTTGCCTCCACCCAGAAGAAAATATTGGCTGCTGTGGGCTAGAGTTCTTCACCTAGAAGGGAACTGTGGCTGCAAAAGGATGAAGAATGAGATAGCTAGCAGGGAACTTTGTCTTCTTGAGGTGGAAAAGGTTTTGGACCCCTGGCAGGTAACGGGGGCTGCCAGGGAGGGGAAGAGCTCTGAGGAATCTATGTACCCTGGTAGGCTTACAGGAGGTCTGTGAGCAAGCATCCTACCTAATGGACTGGTAGGGTGTTCTTGTTTATGCCCCTATGAGAGCTTTTGGGGAGAACCCAGAGTGAGCATTGGAGGGTATAGATTTGCTTAGAGGTGTCACCAAGACGGTTTGCTTGGGGAAGCAAGCTGCAGAACTTAGTGTGATCAGACCTCTGGAAAGTAGAGCTGATTACTCTGCAACTGAAAGCCGAAACTTAATCACCTGGGTGAGTAAAAACAACAACATATGCTGTGAGGATCTATGGTTGGATGGCCTAAGTGGATTGCCACTTGCAAGGGCCCAGTCAAACGTCAGTTCAATGTAGACTCATGCCTGGGTCTACAGGTTCTGGTAACGGGGACTGAGATAAAGAACCAAGGTGGTTCACAGAATCAGCAGAGAAGACTAGTGAGAGGAACTGTTTGATCACAGAGAAGGCTAGTTGAAGGACTGTTTGTTCATATTGAAGTTTGGAACCAAAATGGTTCATTGTGCAGGTGGAACCAAGATGGTACCTAGTAAGGATAAGTGAAGGACTCAAAGATCATGATGCAGAAGTAGCTGGTCATGATAAAGGAGTAGCCAGAGGACTGATAGGCTATTTTAGACTGGAAAGAAGATGTTCTGTGAACTAAGATGGACTTTTTGCTGGTTAAGCTGAAGAGCTGGAAGATGTGGTTGAAGAGCTGGCTGAAGAACCCAAATATGATGGTGAAGAACTAGTGGTCCGGAGAAATGAGCCAAGATTTTGCTGAATTGATTTGTAAAAATGGGAAAATGTAGAATGTTTTGCCTTGGCTTAGTAGTAAAATCAAGAAGGAATGTGGATAAAAGTGTGGGTAAGATATTTATTTATTTAAGTTCCTAGGATAGATGAAGGTGTGTTGCTATGAGAGCTGGATACAAAGTTGTTTTGGTGGGACATTTTCCTTGGATTTTACAAGATTTGTAAATATATGGGGAAAACGTTGAAGAGGTCCAGAAAGAACAGTTTAAATAGTATTCTACTATTTAAATGGATTTAGGTTGAATGCAGGGAAGACTGGTGCCGGAATAATGGACCAGTTAACACTTTGGTGTGTGAAGAGTTATTGCTTTGAGCAGTTTGAGCTTCAGAAATTATTTTTCTAGTTGGATCCCAGTGGAACTTCAGAAATGGTCTATTTCTGCGCTCTGCATTCATTGGTTGAGTTCTGGAAGGTTTCCTGATGAAAATGATTGATTGGAAGCCAAAAGCTTAAAGTATAAGCAAGGAAATAGTGAATTTATACTTTAAGCTTTTGAGAAAGTAATTATGTAAGCTTAAGTTATTATAGGAAAAAGTGAGCAACAATGGTTTAAGCTTCTGAAGACAGCCATTTTGAAGGCGGAACTGTTGGGAAAAGGACACTATAAAAAGGTGGCTGGCTGGAAAATTACAGGGTCTTTCTGGGTCTTTTTTGATGATTTTCCCAGGCCTTTTGGGTTTCTGCCAAGAGGTTTTTGGAAGTCTTTTGATCACCAGCAGGAGCTTGGTTGTACTTAAACAAGTGGAATGACAAGGCCACTAGATCTATAAAGAGAGCTGAAGCCCACAATAACAGAGCAGGAGCCCAATAATAAGAAGCTGGATCCTAAGCGCAGCTCCAGAGTCCAAGTCTAAGGAGAAGAAGTCCAAGACTAAGTACAAGGAGTCCAAGATATTGTTGGAAGACTTCAAGTATTGGCAAACCCATATTATTTCCCTGACCCACCGGGCCATATATAAGAAGGTTTCTTAGGTGATCTTTCTTCTGAGAGTGAATAAAAGCCCATTTTGACCCCTAAACATATTTCTGAGATACATTTTCCCTTACTAGAGAATGACAATACCTTCCAGCCAGTCCCTGGCTATGATCCAGGACACACTTTGGGGACTGGTGGACAGGAACCCCACAAGGCTCCTTTGTAAAAAGGCTGTCTGTGAGGTTATCTGTTAGGCCAGGTGGTCTGTGCGGGGGGTATCATTCACAGCAAACTCCTTGTGCTCTGGCTTAAGCGGATAGTCAGAGAAATGCAGTGAGCCAAAGGGTGCTCTGGGAGGACAATAGAACACAGGTTGGATTTCTGGGGCTTTCTTGGATAGGCGGCTGTCAGCCCAAGATTTTCTGCTGGAACAGTAGTAAAGTGGAAAACAACCAAGACTAAATAAGGAATAAATTGGTAGAACCAAGGTCCCATAATATTATTTTATTTCAGAATGACAATACCATTTCAACAAGACTTTACCAAGTTTAAATATCATTTTAAAATGCTAAGTTTGGATTAACCCATCACCTGATAGCTGAGTTTGCTCAGCTTCCTCTGGGCTGAGAGTTCTGGCCCCATTCTAATCTTTCTGGCCTGTCACATCTTCTGTTGAAATTATCTTCATCTGATAGTCCAGACACAACATCTTCATTGCTTCATCATTGCCACCGTAGTTCTTGTCATCATGGACTAAGAGATCTCCAGGAACCATAAACTGCGCATCTTCAGGGGTAGCTTTGGGGTCACTACATGACCAGGGATCACATGATCTTGCAGCCTGGGGTTTTAGCCAATTATCTGAATTAACTTTGGATTTTGACTCATTGTGCTGAGCAGCAAACCCCTTTTAAGATGGCCTGTCAATTATGACAAGAGTGACAACATATTGGTTCTAGTGCTTCCAGCAATCCAGCTTGTTCCTGCAAATTTGTGGCCAGGGGGCCTGCAAACTTCCTTAATTAATTGAATTTGAACCAATGCCTGTTTCAGCTCTTTCACCAGCTAGCCATGAAAAATACAGGAAGATAGCCTGAGAGTCCACAGGATCCCCACAACCCTCAGAATTAAGTCCTGAGTTCAATTCCCCTAGTTGGAGTTTCCCACTTATTTTGGGAGAAATGACATTCATGACAATATGATGCAGGCTTAGGATTCAATGTAGCTTGTGTAATTGGCTTATATCTCAATCTTTGGGGTTTCTCTTGCGCAAATTATGACTCTGGTCTTGCTCCTGATTGGCCTGAGGTAAATTTTTTCCAGCACCTGAATTGTGGTTGCATCAATGACGCTTGATGCATCCAACAAATCTTGTTGATGGGTGCCTATATACTCCTGGCTGTTAAATTTAGGTGTGGTAAATTCATCCTGCACCTTCATTAAATCAGGGTCTTTTGTGGTTATTGGTTGGACTGTTTTCTTCTTGGCATTAATCTGGGCTCTTTTTTGATGTGATGTGATATGATTGGTGTAATCACATTGTACTTAGACTTGGTTCCTTAGGTAAATGCTACAAGAGTGTTAGCCTGGGTCCCTATTTTTTCAGAATCAGAATGGTCCTATTAGGTGTCTTCTGCTGTTGAGGGGCACCACACCTCTCTGTGGCATATTGCTGAGAATATTAAGCAGATAGGGAAGTGTTTCAGGCTATATATTGAACTTATCACTAGCTGTTTCATCCTATTTAAGTATTGTTGCTCTTCTAGGAAAGAATGCCAAATTTTTTAGGTCCAAGAGTTTGATAATAGACATTGCCTTGGCTGTGGTGAGGTGGTTCATGTAGGTGTTCTTGAGCAGTTCAAACTGCAAAATCTTACTGTAGCTGGCCATTCCCTCCTTGAGCTGAGTCTCAACGTCCTTGTTGTGTTTGGCTCCTGGGGACAACATCCAGAAGGACACAACAGAAAATCTTTATAATAAAAGATTTGAGGTTCAAGACTACCCTTGGGTTAGCCTTTAGGGCAAAATTAATGGCACATAGCTTAATTTCATGGAATAAACAATGATGAATTCCTCTTGGAAAAATGGAAAGGAAAAAGCTTGAAGAATATTAAAGCCAACACAAATGTGGATAAACTTGTCTTTATTAGGAGAAAAGATTCTACTTAAATATTAGACAAGGGTTAATAATAACTCATTAGGTAGACAGAGTGGCAGAGGGGGTCACTTTGGGTTGAAATCATACCAGAATTAGATAAGGGCAGGTATGGTATTCAGAAATGGGTGGATATTGGAACAGACCCATTTATAGGAGGCAAGGAATTTCCAAAGTTGAAAGCAAAACCAACCAAATCTTTGCACATATCACTATTTGAAGGCCATATCAAAATAGCCTTAATGGCACAATTTAAGACATCTCACCCCTCAAGATTGGACACAGGGAGTTGATATTTTCAGAGGAATTTGGAATGAACTTGGGTAGAAGGACAGCCAGATGACAGCATCTTCACAGTATACTTGACACCCTTCTTGAAGGTGACTTCACAAGGTCTAACCCAGAGAGAGTCTAGCTTATGGGCTCTAAATCTTGTACAATCATGATAGTAGAGAACCAGGTTGCCTACTTGATACTCAGGAAGAGGGCTCTGAAAGCATTGGAGGGCAAGAGTTCTAAGGCCTTGATTTTGTAGGCAGTTGGATATGCTGTGGCCTGGATGTCAATAATTCATTTGGTCAAGTCCTTGACATAAGTTTCTGGATTGTTAGAAGCATCAACTTCCATCAGCAGGGGTCCCAAGATTGAGGGGTGGCAGCTTTTCTTCCATACAATATGGCAAAAGGGAGATTGTCCAGTCACCCAGTGTTACTAAGGTGATAGGAAAAGAGGGCAGCAGGGAGGAAGATATCCCAATTGGCAGCGTCAGAGAGTGTGAGTTTCCTCATTATGGACACCAGGGAGGAATTGGCTTTTTCAACAGTTCCATTAGTTGAGGGGTTATATGGCACGGAGAAGGATTGGTGGGTCCCCATAGCTTTGACCATAGACATGATGAGGCAAGCGTTAAAGTTGGTACCATTGTAAGAAAGCAGGACTTGAGGGCAACCATGTCAATAGAAGATGTCTTGCAGCAAGAAAGTAGCTGTGGTCTTGGCAGTTATATCTTTTGTTGCTCTGGCTTCAACCCATTTGCTAAAATAGTCTACAGCTACCAAGATAAACCAGCATCCAGACCTAGAATGCAGGAGAGGCCCAATAGCATCAATACTCACAGTATGGAAGGCATGCTTAGACAGGATGAGCTTGAACTGATGTTGTGATGGTCAAGGTTGTTGTAGCTGGCAAGAATGACAGGATGCAAGGACATCAGGAATTAAGAGGCACATGTTTTTCAAGTAGAAGCTCTTGTACAACCAGTCATGAGCTTTTGCTATACCCTCATTTCCAGTATCAATGTGGGCTTGAAGGATAATGGCTATTCTCATGCTAGGTTAAATTTAGGGTAGGTAGGGACTGTTGATCTTCTTGAAGAGTTGTCTATCCCAAATCACAGTATCCTTGGATAAGGCCTGTAGATCCAACCAAATCTCCTCTGGTTTGGTAGTCCAAGAGTCAGGATATCCTATTAACTTGTATAGTTGGTTAGTGTCAGCGGGATAGATAGCCAATATAGGCATTCTAGACAATCCATCAGTGTTTTGATGTTGGGCACCAGGACAATGTACCACAGTGAAATCATATCCTTGCAATGGCAGAGCCCAAAGCGCTAGTTGACCTTCAGGCTCTTTTGATTTTTGTAGCCATTTAAGGGATGAGTGATAAGTGACTACAGTAAAGTGTGTCCCGTAGATATAGTGTCAAAACTGCTTCATAGCATGTAGGAATGCCAAACATTCCTTCTCAGTGACGCTATAGTTCTTCTCATGCTTGTTGAGGACTTGTGAGGAATAGGCCACAGGTTGATCTACGCGCTCATCATTGAGCTGGGCTAAGATGGCTCCCACAGCTACTCCACTGATGTTGGTTTATAAGATGAACTTCTTATCATAATTAGGGTAGACTAAGATGGGTGCATCTTTGAGCTTAGCCTTCAAAACCTCAAATGATTGCTGTTGAAAGTCAGTTCATTTGAAGGATACATTGTGGAGAAGTTGGACAAGGGGTTTACTCAGTTCAGCAAAGTTAGGGATTAATTGTCAATTATACCCCATCATGCCAAGAAATAATTAGACCTCACAGAGATTTGTGGGGGGCAGCATATTGTCAATGGCTTCCACCTTATTATTCATGGATGGATCCCAGTTTGGGTGACCTCATGACCTAAGAATTTGAGTTGCTCTTTAAAGAAGGAACACTTGGAGGGTTTAAGCTTTAGGCCTACTTCTAAAATCTTGATAAAGACAGCTTTGAGTTGGTCTAAATGGTCAGTAAAGATGGAGCTAAACACAGTGATATTATTGAGGTATATAAGGACACATGAGAGCTTTAGATCTCGTAAAATAGAGTCTGTGGCCTGCTGAAAGGTAGCAGGGGCAATGTATAGTACCTGAGTCATACAGGTAGGCTCAAACAGCCCTTCAGAAGTGATAAATGCAGCCTTTTGCCTATCCTCCGGAGAGAGGTCAACTTGCCAGTAACCTGATGCCAAATCCATAGCAGAGAAGAATTCTGAGCCTCCCAATTGTCTAAGGGCATAATCAATCCTGGGCAAATGGTACAAGTCTTTCTTTGTGAGAGAGTTTATGTGGCAATAATCCATCACAATGTGGTGACATCCATTCTTCTTCTTCAGTATGAGTAAAGGGTAGGCCCATGGACTTTGGAAAGGAGAAAGTAGCCCAGTGTCTAATTGTTGTTTGAGCTCCTTAGATACCTGGGCATCCTCTACCCTACTATGGAGGTATGGTTTGGAACAAAAAGGCTGCACATCACCTGCATCAATATGGTGAATGAACCCTTTGGCTAGGCCATAGTCTGTAGGTCTGTAGGAAAAAATATTGCTGAATTGGCTGAGAAGTCCTAGTACATCTTTTTGTTGAACAGGGGATAGCTGCAGGAAATCAGCAGCTGTGAATAGGGAGAGAACTTGGGGGTTTTCTTCTGGTAGATTAAAGTTGCTGAAGGTTCCAAAGAGGTAGAGGGGCGCCACTTTCTCTGGTCCTAATATGTGTCTATGCCCCAAAACTTGTCCCCTAGAAACCTGCATGGGCAGAGCAGTCAGGTTGGCTAGTAATAGCTGTACAGGCTCTTAATGAGTCCAATCCAAAATTCAGGGTATAACCAAGGCTCTTTGCGGCTAAGAGAGTCAGGAGAGTACAGCTCTAAGAATGATTTCTTGGGTAGGTCATAAGATATCTGGGAGTCAATGATCACCTGGAAGCTTGGGGGGATGGTGACAGCTGCAGGAGCAAGCAGAGGCACACCTTTCTCTGCAGGGTAGGAAGGAGGAGGGGAACACATGTCATGGCCCAGGCAACTCTAATCAGATAGGCATGGCAGAGAAGAGTGGTCTAGAGCTATGGCGTTCATCATAAGTCAAACAGGTTGGTTGAGACAGTCCTTTATTTAATACTCACAGGAAGACGGCTGGAATGGGAAGGGAAAAGGGGAAGGGAAGAGAAGGAGATGTAAATATAGGAAGGACTTACTAGGATGAACTAAGATGTGTTGGTTGATGCTGGCGTCCTTTCTTCATTTCATGGTGCTCATTTTATAACACTTCCAATGCAAGCTTTAGGAAGGGATTTAGATTTGCATCTAACTGGGGTCACTTTTGCCATCACTCTTGAACTCAATTTATCGCATTAACTGGTGGGTTGACAGGCTTTGATAACATAAAAAAGGTTGTCAGGCAGATCTGAGAGCTTTTAAACGCGGGTTTTATCATTGATTTACGCTTGGTAATTGCTGAGATATGCTTGCATGGATGACGTTGTTCATGCAGCTAATCTTCTCATGCAGATTGGTGGACTTGGACCATTTAGGCTAATTGCAATTTCTGGTTCCTAGACTCTGGTCTAGACTTGGGTATGGGACTCATAAGCTATACTCATAATTGCTGCTTGTTATTTGATCTCTGAAATTATGCATGGTATCAATAAGGGCAATGCATGAATTTATTTAACTAGCTCTTTAGCACGCAAACAGGATTCTTATGCTCAATGTATCCAATAAGTAAAGTGGCTCAAATCGTCTACAGCTTTCTAATGAATGGTTAAAAGTCCTTATCAATTCAGTATTTGCGGAGTTAACATTGATTTGCTGCCATTGTCACATCACATCTGAATTTGATACTTGTCAGGGCAGGCCCTGACAACACATGTTAGAAAAGTGAGTTCTGTACTTGAGCAAGAAGATACATGTGGGGTATTCAAGCACACAAGTTTTTAGGTGTTTGCCGGGGAGACGTGGAGGTTCCTCAAAGATTAAGAGAACTTTTTATCCTAGGAACATTAGATGCCCATCTGGAAGATTTACAATCCTATTGTATTCTTGGAGGAATTGTGTACCAACAAGAAGGTTATAGCTATCATTCTATAGGAAAACAGCAGGGGAAGCAATGAGAAATTTACTGAACCTCATGGGCAGGGCGGAGTAGGAAACAATAGCTCAAGTCTGAGCCATGCCAGCAGTACCATATGATTGAGTGTAATTGAATTTGGGAGCCATCTTTAATTTCTTCATTAATTTTAAGGATACTACGTTGACTGGGGAGCCCGTGTCCAAGATGGCTTTGATTTTAACCTTTTGGACTGATACTTCCACACGGGTTGTATCTTTCCCAAAGGAGGGGCAAGACTGCCAGACACATCTTGCACAGCCTCTAGCTCTTTTTCACATTTAGCTAGCATGCATCGTAACATAGGAATCTCCTTATATACAGTCTGCAGTAGGAGAGATACAGTTACATTTTGGAAGAGAGCTTCTGGCTAGCTTGGATGCTTTCTCAGAAGAATCAACCAAGATAGGAGGTTGATGGGCTTGAGCTAGGTAAGGGCGGGCCAGCATGGTTTTGGCTTCACCTGCAGGTACTTGGGACAAGTGTTAGTGGTGGTCTTCCCAGAGCAAAGTTTGTATGGTACAGGGATGGTTTCTGGGACAGCCAGAAAAGAGTAGCCATAACTATCAGAATCATTGTAGTTGGATTCTCAGGCTCAGAGTTACTTGAAAGATCATGAAATAGGTGAAGGATAGTTGGGCCAGACAAAGGAGGAGATTCCTTGTCAGAGGGAGGATCAAGAGAAGACGGGGGAGATTGGTCAGCAGAGAGAGTCTCTGCCTCTAAGCTGACCTCTCTTTTCCTGCCTGTTCTCTTGGGTTTCAACCCTCTACTTGATGGTTGGTGCAGGTACAAGAGTGGTGTTTAAATTGTTCCACAGTTTGGTACACCCTTGTCTCTTGGGCTGTCCATTTTAACCAAGAGTCATGATCTGTGGGGTATGTGAGGTAGTCCCAGTGTTACTAGCCTTATTCTCACAAATCATAGTACCTCCATGGGTCAAATGTATGTCTTTTAGGAGAGTCTTGATACTCTTCATGGAGGTAAGAGATTCCTTGTGAGCCTTAAAGTGTAGAAACAAGAGCTGATTCATCTTCAACACATTGTAGCAAGCTGGATCTGCTTTCCAGGGGTCAACTGACAACTGGTAATGGATTGTTGATCCTTCAATATAAAAGCGGTCAGCAAACTCAGCCAGAGTTTACTTGGGCTTGAAAGCAATATGCATGAAGGCATCCTTCTTGAACTCCAAGCTAAGATCTCCTCCAAGTTCCTCAATAAGAAGGCGCTTCATATCCTCCCAAGTGACAATGGATGGAAGTTCAGGAACTACACCTTATTGGCAAGTGGGATGCAGACATGTAGGATATGTTCTTTCTTAAGCTTATCAGTAGCCCTTTACATTGCAGTTTTGTAAATTGTCAGAAAGGCGGCAATGGTAGAGGTCTTAGGGTAAAATATCTGTTTGAAAGAGGGTTTATAATTGGGATCAATGGACAACAAGGTAGATTGGCTGTTATTGCCCTGATTGAGAACATTAATGTGGGGATTGCCCTCAAACTCAGATTCTGCAGTTGGTTGTCTAGCCCATGAGAAGTCAAAGGCTCTCCTCCAAGGTGTCTAGAGTAGAGCTGTTTTATCCACTGATGTCCCTAGCAGTAGTGGCAACAGTTCCAAATTCTTCAAATTGCATCTGTTGTACTGCCAATGTGCCTGCAACTCCATTGAAACGGGAGGCCAAAGCGGTGGACTGCAACGCCAAAGGAGTGACACGCTCATCCATTGATTCAGTCAAGCAAGAAAGGTTCTGCACCTCCCTTTCCAGTGCATCCTGTCTGTCAGCAACATTGTTGGTAACTGATGCCAAGTAATCCAAAGTGAGGGCGCAATTGACATGGGGTTGCCCTTCTAATCCAGGACAGCATCTGTGGCCTTCTTGTGCAGGGACCTCAGTGACTTCAGGATCTCCCTCACCCTCAGATTAAGAGGATGACTTGTCTGAGAGGTATTGTTGCAAATAAACTAACCTCTCCACACAGTGTAGCTAGCTAATCTTTCAAGGAAGCAATGTGGGGGCTGGGTATAGGTTCCACTGGAAGAGGGACTGGAAAAGATGCTTGGTGTCAAGTGGTGGCCTTGAGTTCAGCTATGGCTTCTCAAACCCTAGCCTTAAAAGAAGAGGAGACCTCCATAAAAGGAGTAGGAGGAGCCACTTCAATTGAGGCTACTCTATCATCAACTTAGTTTTAAACCTGACTCATAGTGTTACATAGTGCAGCCTTATCTAAACCTTATTTTAGGTGCTGATGTTGGCCCCAATTGTCAATGTGGGCTCCAACCAACTCAAGTTGAGAGTTGACATGCTCTTAAAATTAGTTGAGCTTGTTAACCAAGGTCTCAAAATCTTGTCAATATTTCAAGAGATTTGATTCAATCTGTCCTTGCCACATAGCTTGGTGGTCATTTAGTTCACATATTTGATCCCTGATGTACCTGGAAAGCAAGGAGCAAAGCAAGTTCAGAGATGAGGTAAGGTATTTTTTGCAAAGCCAGTGAGTTGTGCTGGTTATCTGATGATATAGGCAAAGAGGCTATGTGTCCACTCCTGGTAGGCCATGTTTTGCACATGTTTATTAGAGACAGTAGTAGCCACAGCAGTCAGGAGTTGATTCTGAGATCCTAGCGCCAACTGGAGGTGAACTAAAGTGGGCTGAATGAATTGATTGGCCAGCACGACAATAGTTTCAATTGACTCCATCAAAGCAGGGGAAGGCCAAAATTCAGGAGGAAAGAATACAGATCCTCTGAGGTGTAACCAGGGTGTAGACTAGGAAGAGTGCATTGCCACAGTGCCTGTGTGAAGGAGGGAATGTGAGGCATTGTGGGCTTGCTTGTAATTGAGAGAGAAAGCAGGAAGGGGGCCCACACAGGCCCAGGAGATAGTACCATTACCATTGGTGTAGTGGGGGTATTGGAGATATCCTCCTCAGTAGGGGGACTAGAGATTTTTGGGTGGTTTGGGTACTTCAGAAACAAAAGGAGAAGGACCAGAGAAGGTGCGGGGAAACAGAGTAACCAAAGGACTTGCAGCCCCTGTAGTGAGCGCCATTTTGTTGTGTTTGGCTCCTGGGGACAGCACCCAGAAAGACACAGAAGTAAATCTTTATAACAAAAGATTTGAGGTTTGAAGATAGCCTTGGTTTAGCCTTTAGGGTAAAATTAAGGGCACATACTCTAATTTCCTGGATTACAAAATTATGAATTCCTTTTGGCAAAAAGGAAAGGAAAAACTTGAAGAATATTAAAGGCAACACAAATGTGGATAAACTTGTCTTTATTAAGAGAGTTGATTCTACTTAAATAGTAGACAAGGTTTGATGATCACTAATTAGGTAGACAGAGTAGCAGAGGGGGTCACATTGGGATGAGGTCATACCAGGATCAGTTACAGGCTGGTATGGCAATCCAGTATGCGTGGACATTGAAGTTGTCCCATATAAAGAGGAAAAGGAGTTCCCAAAATTGAAAGCAAAACTAACCAAATCTTTGCACATATCACTATTTGAAGGCCATATCAAAATAGCATTAATGGCGCAATTTACAACAGCCCTCTCTTTTGATGTCAAGTAGAAGAGCCTCAAAAGACATGAAGAGAGGGTTTTCCTGGTTGTTTTTGGGGCAGGTGGTTGGCAAGATTGTCTTGATTGGCTTTCCTTTTAGGCCTGTGATTTTTATGGTTAAGATCACTTTTGCTGCCTGGTCTGTGTCTTTCTTATAGAGAAAGGCCAGGTCAAAGAAGTCTTTGGCTGGGCTTTGCTGTAAGAAGACAGCCTTTGGGTATACCTTGTCTATTGTTTTGACTGCCTCTTGGAGCTGAAAAGGGTCTCCTCCAAAGTTGACACAGATTTCATGAGAAACAGGTGACTTGGGGAGAGATATAGTGATGTCCTGAAACCATCTTTTTGAAGTTACAAAATCCAGCCATCCTTCTGATGGGACAGATGATCTTTTCTTGGTGGTTCTTGTAGGGTTGACTAATTGGCTCATGACAGGGAGTTTCTGGCCCTGGACTACCTTGGCTCAGGATATTTTGGATGTTTGGGGAATCCATTTCTTTCCTTAATAAAATCCTATAGTAAACACTGACTCTTAGGCGCTTTGATTGCTTTGCTTATGCCCAGATTCCAAAAAGTGGATCCAAGCTATGAAAGAAAGATGTCATACCAAAGTTCATGACCTAACACTCAAACAACTCATAGTTTGTGCAAAAGGCTGTCTTTACCTCATCCCCTGAAGCTACTCAGACCTGGTTGTACACAGGGTCAGATCAATCTAGCTAAAGATCTTCACACCTGTGAGTGCATCAAACAGGCTGTCAATCAACAACAGGGGATATTTTTTACAGTAAACTTGTTTATGATGAAGTAGTCATAACTAAACAAAGAGGCACATCTTTCTTTACTACAAAGAAAACTGCGGCTTTGTACAGAGAGAGTGATGGGCAGATTAAACCCTTGTCTAAGGCGTTCACAAGGTGCTTTCAGAGTGTTTTCTACTCCTTGAACGTTTAACAAAAGAGTGGGCGCGCCTTTGGCAGTAAACTCTTCTAGTTGTGCAACATGTTATATCTCCTGGAGAGAAGGCAATTATTCTAATATTTTGCTGAAGATGTCATTAAATTCTCTGAGGAGTTTTTGTAACGCTTGTGGGGAAGTCTTGTCCAAAGGAAAAAGCAATACAGGTTCAGGGCAAATGATTTTAACCAAATATTGATTGAAATTGAGCTTTTCTCACTTGAAGTCATAGGAACCTGTCTCTGTGATGCGTAAAAATATGGTGCTGTGAAAAATTTTACTTATTTCAAACAGGTAAATTTAGAAGCATACCTGTTCCTATTGAGGGTGATAAGTGAAGTATTGCAATCAATATAGGGACAGTTGTGATGTAACCAGTCTAGTCCAGCAATGATGTTTTGGCTGAGCCTAGCCATAATAGGTCCAGAGAGTCTGATCTAGATGTTAACTGTTCTTACTGAGAAGGGGACTGTCTCATGGGTGATGGTTACTCTGCAGGAGTTGGCCACACACAGTGCTTTTAAACAGCTGGGGACTTGGTCTAACTGGTGAAAGTCCACACTTTATTGGTTGAACATGGTGTGATTGGCCCCAGGATCTCCCAAGAGTCTGTGGGTGCTCCCACAAAAGAAAAAAGAATAGTCTAAACAAGTGATTTTATTTGAGAAATGAACTGGCTTGGAGGATGGGGTTGTCACTATGACTTGGAAAATGTCTAAGGTTTCCACCTCATGTATATTGTAGTCACAGGGAATTTTTGATGAAAAGAGATCAAGTGTATGAGTCAAGCAGGGCTGCAGAGCTTCTCTTGTTTACAATCCCCAGAATTCTTTCAAACCCTTGATCTTTTTCAACTGAAGTTCTCCTTCACTAGGGTGTTTTTTGCTATTCTCCTGATGGTGAGACTGGCAGCAACCTACTTGATTGTGGCGCTGTAATGAAAAAAGCGCAGCAGAGAGGGTGAATTGTTGGATATGCAGAAGCCCACTGTGATTTGGTTGTTTGATTTTAAAGTGGCCTGATAGAAATTATCAATGGAGATGCAGTGTTTTACAGGCACTCATTTATAGATATGAGGCTTTAATTAATTGATGATTAGGGTGAGTAGCATAAAGTTTTCATTGGTAATGGCTTCTGGGGTGGCAGCAAGCGCTTGCTGCCAAGCAGTAAGATACTCAAGACGCTCCATGTTTGTTTGATGGCAATCAAGGGGGGTTCTCACTACAATGGGAGAAAAAGTTTCACTTTAGCATGACTTGGCAACGTCCCTGAAGGCTGCCCAGGTGACCTCATGTTCTTGACCAGCCCAGTTGATAAATATATTGCAGAAGGCCCTGTGAAGCGTTCAGACGTGATGGCAATTCACATGGGCTTGGGTAATTTACAAATGTAGAGGTAGATTTCTGTAGGAGTATATGCTAATTTACTATGTTGGCCTCCTCTATGCCACCTGTAAAGGACTCTAGTTGAAGGTTCAGCATATGTTGCAAGAGGTCCAACTGTTGCAGTGTGAAACTGGTGTTGTGTTGCCCTATGTAGAGACAGTTGTAAACGCTTGTGAGTACCAAATAGTCCTGATAAATAATGTATACCTTAGGAATGTACCCATCAGAGATGGGGAGAAAGGTCTCTTGGTGAGGTGTAGCCATACAGCCAGCACTCTGTCCTTTCTTGGGGAGAATTTTCTGATAGATAGGCTGTTAATCAAACCTACCGCTACTACCACAGTTATAACTAAATCAATCATAGTTCAGTATTTAAATTAAGAAAGAAACAGTCTAATAGGAAGAAAAAGAATCAGAATAAGATGATGTTTATTTGGGAATAGCGTAATTAATATACTATATCAAGGAGCCAGAAGTCCACCAGGGGGTGGCATAGTGGCAGGTTTGATATAAGGTTTGGGCTGTGAAATAACTTGTGCAAGGATCAGTGTGTTGAATTAACAGCGCTCCAAATTAGAAGATAGTGCCTGTCATGAAAGAAAAACTCTGTGTTAATAATGCTAATGAAAGAATCTCAGCTACAGGATTTGAACCCCAACACCCTGCAGGCTGGCGCCTGCAGGCCCAGCTGCCTACGTTTTTCTGGGCTAAAACTAGAGCCAAATTTGTCTTTGGTGAAACTCCTGATGACCATCATTCTAGAGTCACCAGTGCCTATGCATCCCCTGCAAAAAGATCCTGTTAGTCCCACCAATGGGAGTGCAGGCTTGGCCAATGACCCCAAGATAACTGGGGCCATCACGGCTGGGGAATTAAAGAAACTTTCTGTGGAATGCAGGCCACCCAAGGATGACTAATCCTGCAACTCAAAAAGGGAATTTGAGTCTTCTCATTTTTACCCAGCCAATGAAAGATCTCCTGTGCAAGATGCCACCAAGGATTGTCTAACCCTGGTAGATGGTACCACCCAGCCCAAGGGGAATTACAAAATTTTTCCCATGGTAGTTGGGCATACTTATACCCTGGGCTTCCAGAAAGTTGCCCATTGCCATTCTTGCAATAAAGTAAATTGAACCTTTGGTTCAACCAGGTCATCCCATATTTGATTTTAGTTTTATTTCACTTGCAGACTAACCTCTGCGGCCTTGTCCCCCACGTTTATCAACCCCAAGAAACTGGGACTGTCTGCCTGAGCTATATCAACCACCTAGAGCAACCTTTGGCCTGGTACATTTCACAGAATATCCCCTCAGCTTGGAATATTCAGAGTTCACTCTAGAGGAAATCCTTATCTACAACCCTAGAAGCCAGAACCCAAGAGATTGAGATTGTTGGCAGAGAAGTATCCTGGATTACCTTGCCCTCTCTGCTATTCCAGGATAAAAATAACCACCTTTCATCCTACCAATTTCCAATTTCCAATGGCTCTGCCCCTCACCCCACTGCCCAACTGCCTGCAGGATTCTGTGGCAGCCAATGAGTCCACTTCAGCTCAAATATTAAGAGTAATGTACATCACTCTTAATGGACTTATGGATTCTATGGTCCCATCTAATGGGCCCTGGGCCATCCTGGGAAAATCCTTATCATATATTGTAAAGTTAGCTCCTATTTTCTGGTGTGCCCAACCCTCTGGGCCTGCAAGCCGTCCACCCACAAGCTCTTAGGAACCCCCCACAGAATGGATCCCTGATATTATGGCAATCTATCTTAATCAAGGTAACCTGGGCCACAAGATGTTGATAACTCTTGGGGCATCTTGTATGCTATTTTTGTTGATTTTAGCTTACTATGCCTATAAACTAGTTACCAAGCATAATTGCCTCAGTAATTAAATCTTAAAAACAGTACAGAACCCAAGGAAGCACCATCTTGTGTTGAGAACCCCAAGACCCCAAATTCACAAGTCCAGAACGTCATAGTTGACCAATCCACAATCAAGGTGGACATTCCACAGATGGGCAAGCTCACCTTGGAAGAAGTTCATAGAGCCATGCCTGTCCTTTGCCTTCAATTCCAGGCCAACATAAATTTGTACTCAAATGACACAGAGAAGGTACTAGGTGTGGCCTTCATGCTTTCTGGTGATGCCCTGGACTGGTTTGGGAAGGCCACTGCTGAAGAACGTTAAGTTTTGCTTGGGTTACTCCCAATTTGAAAACAAACCAATGGCTATTGGTAGCAATTGAGACACCCACTACCATGCCCTCATTAGTTTACTGGATATTAAGCAAGGAACCTGCACCCTACAAGCTTACACTGATGAGTTCCACAAACTGAAGACTAGAACCCAACTTAAAGACAGTTTATCTACCATCCTGTACCGCTGAGAAGCCTGCCCCACCTTGAAAGAACTCTTCAAGTACCATTCCCCCATATTTGGCCTAGAAGAGTTACTCCTCCTGTGCAGAGGCTTGAGCCTTAACCATGAATGCACCCCCCCCTGCTGCACCTGCACTCTAACTGCGCCCAAACGCCCAGCAGACAAGGAATGTCCCTTGAAGAGTTGAAACACCACTACCACAAAGGGCTGTGCTTTTACTGTCATGAACCTGGCCACCTCACTAAGGCTTGCCCCAAGAAAAGTGGTGCTACAGTTTCCCTAGAACAAATAAACACCTCTACTCAGTCTTACAAGTTTATCCAATTTAAAGTAAAGACCTTCATATCAACCCAATTTATCAAAGATTTCATTGATACATGTGCTTAAGAAAGCTTCATTGATGCTACACTTGCAAAGGACCTAGGACTAAAGGCTACCGCTGATGGCGTTAAGGTGATCATGGGGAATAGCTCCCATGATCTTGGCTTCAGGTGTGAAACCAAGTTGCCACTAAAAATTTATCAGAATATCTACTCAGCACTCCCCATAATCCTGAACAGGACTTCCCCACCCACTGATCCTGGGCAACTCCTGGTCCCAAAAGCACAGCGCCATCCTGAACTTCTGCAACCAGAAAGCTGCGCTAAAGAGGGCCATCTTGTGTGACGTAGCACTGTTCCAGCTGGGCCCAACCAAAAGGAAACCAAGCACTCTCCTAACCCTGAAAATGAAACCCAGTGTTGGTGCCCTGCCTGCCTTACTAGAAAAGTGGAGCCATGTTTTCAGTGAGAAAGCAGCAACCTGTCTTTCCAAAAATACTGAGTAAAACCACACCATTGTTCTCCTACCCAGCACCAAACCCCAGCATGGCCCCATCTATAGCTGCAATCATAAAGAACAGCTGGCCCTAAAGGCATATATTGAGTACACGTTCAAGAAAGGTTTTATTTATGTGTCAAAGAGCCATTGCTCATCACCCATGTTGTTTGTGGGCAAGAAGGATGGCAGGATGTGCCCATGTGTGAATTACCAAAGGCTAAATGACATCATAGTGATGAAAAGATACCTGATTCCAAACTTCAATGACCTGTGTGATGTTCTGAACAGGGCACAGGTATACTTCAATATTGACCTCTGAGACACTTTCAACAAAATCCGTATCAAAGAAGGCAATGAATACAAAACAGTGTTCAAGACCAGGTATGGACTCTACAAATATCTGGTGATGCTGTTTGGTCTATGCAACTCTCCCAGCACCTTTCAGCAAATGATCAACTCAGTCTTGGGTAAATACCTGGACCAGTCCTGTGTGGCCTATCTCAATGATATCCTCATCTACAGTAAGACCCAAGAAGAGCACCTACGTCACCTGGAACTGATCCTAAGCAAACTCTCCCAAGCCAGTCTACATGTGAAACTAAAAAAATGTGAATTTTTCCAACCAGAGGTGGAATTCCTGGGCTAATTAGTAAAGACTGGAGGATTTGCAATGGCCCAGGACAAGGTGGAGGCAGTAACCTCCTGGCCTACCCCCACATTCTGTAAAGATGGCAGAAGCTTCCTGGGGCTAGCAAACTATTGCAGAGATTTCATAAAAATATTCTGCTATCCTGCTGCCTCTGACCAGACTCTGCTCAGACAAAGTCCAGTTTTTCTAGACAAAGAAATGCAACTCCTTGTTTGAGACTCTGAAGAAAGCCTTCACAACTGCCCCTGTCCTTGCTGTCATGGCCTGGGTGACTCCCAGGGGAATCTTTGGTTGAGGGGAAGGGTTGAGCCTGGAAGGCCCAGTAGATAATGGGGGCCATCCATATCACATAATTGGCAGCAGTAGCCCAAGGACACCATACTCCCATGTGGGGTATCACTTGCTCAGTGAGCCCCAGCATGGTCAAATAGGCAAACACAAGCTTACTGTAGTCATATTATGAAGCAGAAGGAACAAGAGTAAGTTCTCCTGTGGCAGCGCTCATGGTCAGGCTTGGCTGAGCAAGTTGTTGGAGCAGAGGAACACCAGGAAAGGAGGGGCGGGTGCAGGTGCAGGAGCAGGAATTATTTCTTGGTCCAGCGCTATAGTAGATGGGGTAAAGGCTGGCAGTGGTTGGTTGGAGGCAGCTAGAAGTTGCTCTGTTTCCCAGTGCTGGTGTTGGTACTGGAGGTACTCTCTGTTTGAAAGCACCAGCTGTATAAAATTTGTGATACTTTAATAAACCCCTAAAAAGTATAAATGCTCAGTGTGCATTAACCAACAAAGTTTATTAGATGAAGATGTCAACAAAGAAAGGGGATGCCAGTGTTCCCAGCAATATCCTGGTGGGAAACTGCAATTGGACTTACTGGCAACTTCTTATTGGTTGTCAATGGATTATTCTCAAGCTGTGTTCCATTGGTGACTCCTGATTTGTCAGTTAGATGGATCATTTCATTATTTTTGCCCTAGGGAAGCTGGTAGGGAAATTTTGGGCCATTTGGCAACCCAAGTCCCCAATTCTGGGTTTCAGAGGGTGTGGGCCAATTAAAATCTTTCTACTTGGCTTTAGGAAGGTTTCCAATTGCTCCCAGGCTTGGCCTTGACCAGGGTTCACATTCTCCATTTGGAATTAAAGTTTCCTTTGGGTTAATCTGCATAATCAACAACATGATTGTTTGGTTCGCGCAATTTCTCGATTGCAGGTGTTGAACTTATGCTACATAGGGTTATGTCTGGCCCATTCTGGGCCCTGATACTTGCCATGCCTGATCTGTTGTTGGGTTTGGCTCCTGGGGACAACATCCAGGAGGACACGGTGGGAAATCTTTATAAAAAAAGATTTGAGGTTTGAAGCTAGCCTTGGGTTTGCCTTTCAGGGCAAAATTAAGGACATGTACCTTAATTTCCTGGAAAACAAGATGTGAAAGTCCTTTTGGCAGAAAGGAGAGGAAAAAGCTTGAAGATTATTAAAGCCAACTCAAGTGTGGATAAACTTGTCTTTATTAGGAGAAATGATTCTACTTAAATAGTAGACAAGGGACAGTGATCACTCATTAGAAAGACAGAGTGGCTGAGGGGGTCACATTGGGATGAGGTCATACCAGGATCATTCACAGACAGGTACTATAATCTGGAATGGGTAGAATATTGGACCAGACCCATTTGCAGAAGGCAAGGAATATCTGAAATTGAAAGCAAACCCAGCCAAATCTATTGCAGCTATCAATATTTAAAGGCCATAACAAAATAGCATTAATGGTGCAATTTCTGACATCTCCTCCTTCAAGATTGGACACAAGGAGTTGATATTTGCGGAGAAATTTGGAGTGAACACGGGTAAAAGGACGTCTAGAAGACAG
>QTSX02001808.1:0-34469 GCA_014839935.2 Entomophthora muscae | reverse complement strand
TAAGTTAGGGATTGATTGTTTCAAAAAATGAATAAATGGTTGGTCTTTTTGACCAGGGCTTCACACTTTGTAACATCCACTGGATGTAAAATCTGATTTGGATTTACATCCAGTAGATGTGGAAGGAAACAATTCCAAGAGAATCTTCTCAAAGAAGATTCTCTCAAAACTGTTTCCAGATTTTGGACGGGTGGCTTCTTTTTATAAAAGGAGCCACCCGTCCAAAATCCAATGCAGCCCTAATCTCAGTGAATACTAAGCCAATTTTGATGTCCAATAGCGTTTTTAAAAGCTGCAGATCAGCTCTACATTTTGGAGGATTAAAAATCAAATACTAAATTTTAAAATAATTAGTTTAGTTGTACTAATCTTAATAGTGATACTACACTTATTTAGATTTAGTTTTATTTATACTTGAAATATACAATTTTAATTTTAAATTTAAATAAATAAAATTGAAACTAAATTTTAATAAAGCAATTAAATAAATTTTGATTAAACAAATGATAAGTACTCCAAGCCTAAAAACACAATAAAATATATTTAATTGATTTATTAAATTCAACTTTAATTCTGTCCTTGGACGGGGCAACCACCTAGTCTAGTCTAAAATAAGACACAAGATCTGAAATATAAATTTTAAAAATATTGTGTTGGGTGTTTATATTGGCAGTAAAATCTGGGAAAATGGGTTAAAATTATTTTGGGTATTCAAAAATGGGTGTTGTAAAACCAGAAACAACTAATTACAAAATAAAAAATCTATATTTGGGATATTGGGTGGGAAAAATATTAATTTAATATCCATATTCAGATAAAAGCAAAAATTAAAGTTAGAGAGTAACTTAATTGAATTTTATTTAGTATTTTATTAAATTGAAAAATGGAAGGAACAAAACCACAGAGTGACAATGCACCTGTTGTGCGCTGCAGTTGTGGTCTCCCCCGCAGGTCAAAGAACAGAGTTAGTACAACACAAATGCCTACTCAGGAAGGAGATGGAAGAGAATATTTCAATAGTGAGGCTGCACTGACACAGCCAATTCAAAGAGCACAAGCTTCTAGGGTGCAGAGCATCAACCCCTGGGTCCCCAAGCTAACCCAGAAGCCCACCAAGATCACCACAACAAAAACAGTTAGAGACAAGGAGGTAGAACTTACTTCATATGTGTTTGACGTTGTGTACCAGCAAGAGTCAGTACTGTCAGCCATGCTGGAGAAGGTGAAGCCTGTACTCAATACTAGCTACAAGCCCTATGTCAGTGATGGCAACCGGAAGAGAACAAGGAGCCCAAGTTCTATCAAACCAATGAGGGACAGTTAGTGCTCAAAAAGGTTGCAGCCTTCTACAATAAGGTACCTATGCCTTGCAAGCCAGTCCCTGAGCAGGATCCTATTTCAACTACTCCTGCTAAGCCCACCCAGAAGTGCATCCCAGATATCAAACACATCATCCTGCTCAAGCTAATGTGTGAATCTGGTGACTAAAAGGCGGCCACATCCATTGTTGGAGTGGACCCCAAGTACACCAGCAAGACCTTCCACAAATTCATCAATACTGGCCGAGTCCTTGCCGCGGAGAAATACTTGCGCGTTTCTACCATGCTCACCAAGGAGCACAAATGGGCAATCTGCCAGTGGATAACCCGGGACTGCCATCTTGAACTGGCAAATATTCAGGCCATGATCAAATCTGTTTTTGGAATTGAGGCCTTGATTCCATTTTACTACTGTAAATTCAGAACCTGAATATAAAAATGCGGGATTGTCAAATCCTTGGTCCAAATTTCAAACCACTTTTTCAGGATGGCCTTTTTTTAATTAAATTGAATTCTTTGAGTATTTATTTGAATATATGAAAATGCGGGAACTCATAGACACTTTGCAAAGTTCAAGTCAAACTTCATATTTTCAATGAACAAAATGAATTAACTGGAATCAGATTTGAAGCGTTCAAATCCATCAACCATTTTCATTGAGTTTACTATGTTTTTGAAATTGCAGGATTATCAAATCCAAGAACCAAATCTCAAATCACTTTTGAATGCCACTAGTAAGCTAGGTATAAATTGCAGGAACTGGAATCCAAATTTAATGTACATTAAAAAACTAGGAAACACCGACCCAAATCAAGAAGCTCCACTCTGGATAAAATCAAATGAAAAATTCAATCTCAACAACCATGGTTAGACATGAAATTAAGTGAAATGTAAAGTTGTCTAAACTGGAAACAATGCAATATTATGCACTCTAAACCACAAATATAGAAGCTCTGCTACTATTCAAGGCTAAATCAAGAGAAAACAACTACCCACAACTAAACCAATAAATCCAAATAAATACATGTTTAATCTAAAATATATTTTTATTTTATTTTTATGGACAGAGAATCACATTCCCAACCTGTTCCTGCACCAGCCCGCAGGGCAGCCTGTCTACAAGAGCGTCCCAGAGGGTCCAAGAATAGACCCAGAACACAACTCAAAGGGGGTAATGCTGAAACACAGACCTCCCAAGGCATCAGTGCTAGCCAATCACCTCCCACATCATAAGCCAGAACAACCAGCTTAAATCCTAGACAGAAGCCACTCTCAAGGCCTGCCACAAAAGTTTCCTACACCAGGGTCACTGGGAACACTGAGGTTACTTACACCTCCACCGTATACCCAGTTGTCACCTGGCCCCACACTCTTGATCCAAGAGTTGCCACTTCCTGCCCCTGCGTCTTTGACACATCTTACAAGCCTTTGGCCACCACTGTTGAGCCATCTGCGCCTGTGATGTATTCCACCATTGATGGCACTACTGCAAGCAAGAGTGATCCCACCTTCTACACAAAGGTCCCCATCCCCTGTGTTGAGCCTGCTAGCCAAGATGCCGCAGTAACTGCCAAGGGCTGGCGTCAGTTGAAAGATAGTGAGCATGAAGCTCTCCTCAACTGCTTAAATGGGGGAATGAAAGTTTGGGATATTACATCCCAATTTGGTGTCACATCCAGATATATTGTCAATATCAACAAAAAGTACTGCAACACCGGGAAAATTGCCAAATCCACCAAGGCTAAGCAGCAGCCCAAACTCCTTCAGCCTGTTCATATCAATGTAATCAAGCAGCAGATTACCAAGGATTGCCACCTGGACACACTTGCTGTCCAATCAATGCTTGCCACAGAGTTTGGGCTTTCTGTCTCTAAAACCTTTGTCTACAAAATCATGGTCAAGTTGGGCTTCTCCTGGAAAGTACTGAGAGTTTAGCTGTATAATAGATACAGTGCCAAGACCATTGAGGATCAACACATTTATGCTGAGACTTATCTGGCCCTAAAAATGACTGGAAATGTCCAATTATTTTACATCAACAAATTGTTGTTTTCCTCCTCACTCAAGTCTAGGCATGGGTTGGTCAAGGAGGGGTCCAAGGATGGTGTAGCACATCAAGAAGCTTTCTGTTCCCAGACCTATTCAATAATAGCGCTTCTTGGTCCCTACAAGTTGGATCAAATTCAGATGATCAAGGGTTCTCATAATAGCAGGACATTACTTAATTTTCTCCAAACTTTCAATGAGTACCTTTGTATCAATTACCAGGGCACAACTAACATTGTTGTGTTGGATAATTTCAGGCTCCACAAGGTGGATTTGGTTGTATCAGAGTTCCCTCCAATAAATAAAAATAGCCATTTGGCCAGCCACTGCCTGGCTGACTGCCCAATGAGACACCTCTTCCTCCCCCCATATTCTTCATTACTTAACTCAATTGAGGAGGTCTTCAGGTGGATCAAGAATAAGGTGAAGAAAGGCCTCCCTCAAGACACCAAGAATCTCTTCAACTTTCTTGAGGTCATCCAATTTGCAATGCCACCCAATGTGGTGGCAGCTTTTTATGAGCACTCAGATCCTTCCTTCCATAAGCCCTTGCCTCCAAGACAATCAAATAAATGGGCACTCCAGTTTTATTTGTTTTTATTTTTATTTATTTTGGTTTTAATAGTACTTGAATAATATTATTTATATATAATGAATTGATGTTGAATTTAATTATAGACATATAAGAATTTGTATAAAAGATAAATAAAATAATTATACTAGATATAGAGACATGTGATTTTATTGCAATGGACCAACCAGAGTATTGACTGTAGAGCTAACAAATAAATAAAAATAAAAAAGATAAAAATATATTAATTTTATTTAAATAATTGTGAACCCAATTTTAGTACCATTGAATTTTTTAAAAACCACAGATTTGACCTTGTGTGTCAGGGATCCAGTCTTGAGTGTCCATCCTGTTGTTTTCAAGGGTAACTTGGGCCAGGTTTTTTGCAGGCAATGCCCACCACAAGAGGGGAGCTAACTTTAAAAGGTGGGAGGCAGACTTTCCCACCCAGGACCACGGTCCAGCAGCTGGGATTATAGTGTCAATCACCCCTGTGAGAGTGATGTACACAATCCTAAACAGCTTGTCAGAATGGTTGGTTAAGAGGTTGGGTGAGGAAGCAGGCATAGATTTTGGGGTCAAAAGCAGTTCCATGGGCAAGTTGTAAGCAGGGAGATAGTTGAATTTCCCTCTGAGCAACTTGGGTGTTGAAAATATCCACAGGCCTTATTGGTTGTATCTAATTGTAGATTGCATGCAGGCCAAAGGATTGAGTTTGAGAATCTTTTCTGGGGTGTATTCCTTATATTCAGATTTCAGAGGGTAGTTGGTAAAATGAATGGGTCCAAAGGGTATACCAGAAGGACAGAAAACAGCAGGTGGTGGGGCAGGCGGGCCAGGAGATCTAAATCTGAATTGGTAGACAGCAAATACAAAATAAGGCAATATTGTGTGAGCCAAATTAACATAACCATTATTCAAAAATGGCAATATTTTGGAGCGCTGGGTCCTTGGGTCTATATAGTACCCCCTCCAAACAAAAACATTTTGCATGGGGGGTCCATCAATACATTGGGAAGGCCAGGGCCGGAGGAACTTGGAGCTTGGTTCCAAAGGCGGCAAAATGGCACTTGGCCCGGGAGCTCTTCCATTGGTCAAGAATCTAGATTTGGCTGCTTGATTGTCTTGCTCTGGTGTAAAGGTCATGGGACTGGGCCACAGGCTTGTGCCTCTTTCCTGGGTCTGTTCTTGATTGGTGGCTAGTGTAGACTTCAAGTTCATGAAGCTAATAGTTGCCAAATCAGTACCTCCATTAGGCGCAGTGATTAACCCTCTGTTTGATGTGATGATTTCTTTAGTTTGGCTCTTTCTACCACATGGGTCAATATGCTTGGTGTCAGCTTGTGGGGACTTGATACCAGAAAAACGCAGGCAGGTGGTCCTGCGGTCTACAGGCCAGGTGGCCCAAAGGAATCTAGGTTCAGGGTTTGATTCCAGCTCCGGGGCCCAGGTTTCTAGGGAGGAATAATTGTCAATCCTGAAAGTGATCCTCTCTAGGCTGACATATTCTAGAGAGAGCATCAGCTGTGACCAGCTCTTCCCCCTTTTTGTACTGGATGTCCAGGTTAAGCTGTTCCAGCAAGGACATTCATTTGGCTTGTTGCTGTGCAAGTGAATTCTGAGTTTTGAAATAGATTAAGGATTTATGGTCAGTTAGTACTCAGACGTTTAAATGTCCTTCCATATAACATCTACATTTATTGTATGTGTGTTATATTGCTAGCAATTCCTTATTGTGTATTGGGTATCTCTGCTTAGTATTGGTTAGTTTTCTGCTTTTGTAACATACTGGAAGAAAGTCTTGCTGCCCTGGCTGGCAGATGCGCAGGACTGCGCCAATGGCGGTGTTGCTGGCATCTGACTCAAGCTTGTAGCACCTGTTATTGTTAGGGTATTGTAAGATTGGTGCTTTGATCAGAGCTTTTTTTAATAAATGGAAATTATTGCCAAAATATTGGAGTCCAGATGAATTTCTTTTTGGCATTACCTTTGGTTAGGTCATTGATTGGTGCGGTGAGCTTTCCGCAGTCTTTGATGTATTTTCTTAGGTAAGCTACCATACCAAGAAAGCATATAACTTGTTTAACAGAAGTGAGGCGCTGCATGTTATTTATGGCTTTTATTTTATCTGGGTCTGCTTTGATGCCACTGTCAGAGACAATGTGGCCCAAGAACAGGAGTTCCTTTTCCATAAATTGGCACTTACTTGGTTTTGCGTAAAGTTTGTGCTTTGCAAGTTGATCAAGTGTCTTGCAGAAATGCGTGAGGTGTTCCTCTTTTGTTTTTGAAAATATGATGATGTTGTCAAGGTAACATAATGTGTTTGAGAGTCTGTTTAGCGCCTGGTTCATCACGGTGACAAATGTTGCTGGGGCGTTTGTCATCCCAAAATTCATTACTTTACATTCAAACAACCCAAATTGTGTGCATAATGTGGTCTTTGGTATGTCTTTCTCTTTAACTTCAACTTGGTTATAACCAGATGTGAGGTCAATTTTCAAGAAAATCTTTTCTCTGGTGAGCCTTGCAAATAGGTCTTCTATGAAGGGAAGAGGGTATTTATTCTTTACTGTACTTGTGTTTAGTACTCTGTAGTCAGTAAGTAAAAAAGAGATCCTTCTTTCTTCTTTACAAAGAAGACCGCTGCCCCCCACGGGGATTCAGACGGACAAATGAATCCTTTGGCTAGATTGTCCTCAATGTGGGCTTTAAGTGTTTGTGTCTCCATGGGAGAGAGTCTGTAGAGGGGTGCAGGTTTGGGCATGGCTTTGCATAAGCCAATGCCATGTTTGACCTCTTGTTTGGGGGGTAACTCTGTGAGTTCTTCCTTTAACATGAGTGTATTCATTTAGGAGTGCCGCAAGTTCTGGGCATTGGATCTTTTGTGTTTGTATATTATTAAATTTGGAGTGCCTCATTATGTGGAGGGTACTGTCTTTGGTTAGATGTTCAGAGTCATCTTAGTTTATGACTTGAACAAATACTGTGTCTCTTAGAATGAGGTTGTTGGGTTCTTTGAGAATGTTGAAATTGACTCCATTGCGCTTTATTGTCATGGTTTTTGTTTTCCAACATACACTGGGATTCACTCAGGTGAACCAGTCCATGCCTGCTACAATTTTGTATTTTATGTTGTTCATGACAAGTCCTTTGATGGACTTTTTTATGCCTTGGAGGCCAATTCTGAAGGGCATTGTTTTGCCTTTGAGTAGAACTTTTGACTTGTCTGCCATGCTGCGTATTTGAAGTTGGATTTGGCAACTGGTATTTTGTACTTGGTTACAAAAGGTTTGCTTACCATAGTGTGTTGTGCACCAGATTCAAATAAAATTTTATGTGTATGAGATTTTTAAGTGCATGGATAGACAAGAAGTTGTAAGTGATCTTTAATTTTTATGTTCATAAAAATGGAGGATTGCGGGACACGTGTGATGCAAGCAGCAAAGTTTGTGCCTTGGTACAGTTTCTTGTCAAGTTAGGGGGAGACAGGGGCACTTAATCCTGTTTTCCCTCCTCTTTTCCCTGTTCTTCTGTTTTAAGACCTTTGAGGTCAGAGAATGTGGGGTCAGATTCATAGCGGTTGCTACTTCAGCATTGTTAACTTTGAAGGTGTCCTTTTTCTTGGGACGGGAGCAGTTTGCGCTTTGGCTACAATTGCCATTGTTACAAATGGAGTTGCTGTTGCTATGATTAGTATTTTGGCGTTTATTGCCATTGGAGTGTTCTCTGCCATTGCTGTTTGAGGAGCAGTTGCTGTTGCGTGCAGCATATTCCATATTTGCACATTTTTCTGCGCGCTTGGCTTCTGAAATGAGGGCAGGTGTGGAGGTGTTAGCCTCTGGGCAGATGAGGGCAGAAACAGAGGGGTTCATTCTATTGATGAATGATTCTCTGGTGCGTAAGTTGTCAGCTTGTGCTGGGATTTGGATCTTACAACATATTTCCTCAAATTCATTGGCGTAAGCTGTGATAGTGATCTTATGAGGAAGATCACTGAGCTGTATTGCAATGTCTTGGAGAGATTCAGTGACCCAAAATTGTGGGTGATTTCAGCTTTGAACTCTTCCAAGTTGTCAAGCTGGTTGTCAGTTTGTGAGCCAACCCAGGTGGCAAACCAGTTAGCTGTGGCCTTGTATAGACACTTGCTGGCTTCTTGGACCTATTTTTTGTGGGGAATGTGGCTGGAGCAGAGTTTTGTGGCTGAGTGGTCTAGCCAGTTGATGACGTTTTCTTTGTTTTTACAAAGAACTTGTTAATACTAATGTATTTGGTGTTGGTAAATTTGCCTGCAATAGGCAGTTGTGTGTTTGTTTGTGGTTGTAGAGAGCAACTGTATTGAATTATCTTGGTGCATGTTTTGGGCATGACAGACCTTTGAATACGGTGCATCCACTAGGAATGTCTTCATTGATGTCATAATGTGCAGAAGTATGTTTTCCAGGTATCTGGGATGTGACCTGGTTGAGTACGTGGGCAAAGGTGGGTGGGTTCTGTTCAGTCATTTTCTCTTTCATTGGTGTGGTCAAAAACCATAGTGCTACCATTGATAAAGAGCGCCTTTTGGGGAAGCTTTGAATATAGAATTAGGAAGAGAAGAAGTATATTTTATTAGATAATACTTTAGAATTATATAGCTTTAGTTGTGGCAGAGATTTTAGTTTGATCAAACCCAGGGGCTTGTCATGTGCTGGATGGGTTTGAATTGCTGGATACCTGGACAGTCACATGATATTGGTTTGCTGCCATTTCTGGTATGTCAAATGGTATATTGGAAAGGCACCAAATTGGGCAATGACTGGAGGTTAGGTGTGATGGCAATAGTTGGAATACTTGTACATCCAGACCCTCAACAATAGGTAAGAAAGGTATGGCAACCAACAACTTCAGATCCTGGGCCAAGGTGATCCAGGGACAGAAACGCCCTGTTAAGGGCCAAATGGTGAGCCCAACAAGAACTACCAAGAAGGGATCATTGTTTCATCAGAAGGATGGATGAAGTTTATGACCTCTGAATGCTGGTTCTAAGACATTACCAGAGCCCTCCCCAAGTCCTCTGTGCCCCATGGGATTAGAGTCAACTTTGTAGATGCCCTATACAGTTCCAGGAGGCATCAAAAGCAGCTTCCACAGCATATCCCAAAGCTGTGTTACTTCACCAAAGCCTAATAAAGGATCAATTCAATCTTGGCTTCCTATGTAAAGCAGATGCTGATCAGGCAGCTGAGGAAATCTTCACTCTTGAGATCACTGACCCCAAGGGTAAGAAAGCCCAGAAAGTCCTACCAACCACCCACACCTGGTTCAATCAAGATACCACCCTCTTTATGTCTTTTGAGGCCTTGTCATTAGACATGCACAGAGGGGAGGTCAAATCCCAGCTCAAGGAAGGGCTGGCCAAGTATAGGAAATTAGTGCATTTTGAACTTCTCAAAAACCCTTACATAGCCACCTGGCCACACTAAAAGCCATGACCATGATCAAACCCTTTGCAGATGACAGCTTGTCATCCATTCCCTGTTGTGCAACCATTATCAAGAAGGATGGAACCCTCAGTAGCAATTTCAAGGTATTCCCTGAGTAAACTCTGCCCATCTGTGCACTGTGCTAAGCCCTTGGTACCAGAGAGACCCTTTGCTCTACAACCATAGCAGGAATCCAGGCCACAGAACAAGACACCCCCAAGGAGCACCAGAATAGTGAACTAACTGGGTTTAAATTCAATGATCTTTTAGTCTTGGCCTGGGCCACTATGGTTGAGTATGCACTTGTTAAACCAATCACATCCTGCCAGAAAAAGGCTCATGCAAAGGCTCAAAATTTTTCTTGGCCTCAACCAATTAAGAAGATAGAATGTGCCCAAGAAGAGGCGCCTCAACCCATGAAAACGCCTGCACAAGAGACCCAGGTAGTTCATGACAATGTGGTTGATGAACCAATGGAAATCAAAGAGTTGGCGGTGCAGGAATCAATGGCCAACCCAGCCTAAGTTTTATTGGATAGTCACCACAATGCGGTGGCTTAAGAGAATTTGCTGAAGGCTTGAACCCAGGAATTAATGCTTAACCCGGGCCAAGTTTTATTGGATAGTCACCACAATGCAGTGGCCCAAGAGAATTTGCTGCAGTCCTAAACCCAGGATACACCCAATCAGGAGCAGGTATCTTCTTCACAGGATAATGGAAGACCAAGACACAAGGTCCAAACTAAACTTGCCGCAGTAACTAAGCTATCCCCTTACACTGCAGGGAATCCCAAACAGTCCAGGGCACCCAAAAAAGCCAAAGATGCTGCAGCTAATGACAGCAGTGGCCCTAACTCTGGTGGGGTCACTGATATATAGTGGCTAATGGACCTCACCAATGGGACAAACTCTTGCATAGGATTTACGGCCCTAGTCCCAGGCATGAATAAGATTTTCCTGCAACCTCAAAGCAGTACTAATTGACCCAGATGTGCTAATGACTGTTTTGAACAAGGTCAATATATGGCCTTGACTCTCCCAGATATAATTGGACCATAAGAAGCTGCATCTGGATCAAAGGAGTTCATCATAGCAGTAGTCAAGCATGGAATTAAATTGGCAACAAAAAACCTGGGCCAAAGGACCACATTTTTTTGGTTTAATACAGCCTGAAAAATTGCACCTTATTTGCTCCCATTGAACAACACATTCTGCCTTCAGACTCTTTATAAAATTCTCACAAAGTGCCACACAATCCAAGGCAGGCCAGCAATTTAAGAAAAACGTGGCCTAGCAGTTAACACAAAAATGTGAAAGCCACACTCTCAGCAGATTGGCACTCACGTGTGATTCACCAGTTGCACTGAGGGCATAGCCTAGCCATTCCATACCCCAACTCAGCCACAAACATAATAGATCATCCTGTAACAGAAACAGACCTCCCGAAAAACCCGGGCAGAAGGCCCAAGGGCTAATAGACAAGATTAAATTGAATTGGCTATTAGTCTTTTGATCTACCACTCCATGCCGCACCAGACCCTAGAGATTACATCCTATTCTTCTGGGGCGCTAACCCTAGGCATTGGCCCTAAAATCATATCCCCACACAGATTTAACTCACAAAACGTGTATCAGGCTGTTCAACAAAAAAGCGCAGGAAGCTGGCCCAAGGGATTTTCTGCCTGGATTATTCCATATCAGCACATTTATATTGGAATTTATGTCCAGTTTGACTCACTGTTTTGGAATCAAGCAACAAAAAATTCAGGCTAAAGGCCCATAGTTGTCTGGCCTGGTTTTTCTGGGATCAATAACAATTCAATCTCGGCCTGCTGGGTCTACTATCCCAAAATTCCTGAAAGTTATAGTACCCCAAAATAGGATATATAGCTCAAAGTATGCTTCCCTTTCACAATCTTCCCTCTCACCCAAGGTTTTCCCCCTGCTTTGCAGATTCCTTGTCCCCTTTTTCTTTTTTTACATTGTATATGAGACTTTGATCATTCCTTTTTGGCCCTATGGGCTTGTTTTACCAGTCAGAAATGTCTGGGCAACTCAAATAAATGAACTTTGTTATGAAATCTTTCTTGATCAGCTCAATCTCACTTTTTGGAATTGAGAATTTAAAAGCAAGTGATAAGTGCATAAGAGTCTAAGTTTAAACAAGGCTTTTATTAAAAAGAAAGCTATGAACAACAACAACACTAGATCCTGGGCCAAGGAGGTCCAGGGTCAGAAGCGCCCTGTCAAGGACCAACTGGCATACTTTGCCAGAGCCACCAAGAAGGGACCCTTTGTGTCATCTGAAGGGTGGCTCAAGTTTATCACTTCTGAACGCTGGTTTCAGGATGTCGTGAATGCCGCTAATCACCATGTTTTGATTTTGTCTTTGTTGGGTTATTTCAAGGACAAATTCCTATCTTTTGCTTTTGCTTCTTAAAATGAGGCTGGCTCTGAATTGGGAAACTCAATTGTTTGGTTTCCTGATTCTGCACAACTCACTTGCCCCACTCATGCTTGTGGCAAGTGATCCTACCGTCCATGTACTGTTTTGTGGTAAAGCTACACAGTATATATTTCATTTTGCTTTTATCAATAAAAATTAAGTTCTATTCACAGTTTTGTCTTTGTGTCTCCACGTACTTTGGCGCCTCTCTAGCCACGTCTAGCAGATATTATTCAACCAGGGCCACAAGGTAATTGTATAGCCTTCCCTGCTATTCTAACCAAGACTTAGTACAAATCCAATCCTAAGGTTAGGTTTCCCGTTGTGACTCTGTGCCGCGCCTCAGATCATAACAAAAATGGTACTCACTACAGGGGCTGTAAGCCCCTTGGTTATCCCTTTTGCAACAACGTTTTCAGGACCTTTGCCTCCTCCCATAAAAGAGCCAACTTCACCTGAAATCACCAGTCCTTCTATTGAGGAAGACAGTGCAGACCCACCTATTGTCTCTACTGTGCTGAACCTTGGGAGTGATCTGCACCTAGTGGCCTACCCTTTGGGTACCCCTGACTTGGAACAAGTCATGGCATTAGTCCTTGGGTTAGCCAGCAATGTGGCCATCCCTTGCCTCCAGCTTCAGTTCAGCCAATCAGAATACTAAAAATTGATTGTAGCTCTACAATTTCCATAGCATCTCCTCTCAACAGCTGGCTCCACTGAACACTTAATGTCATCCTTTGTACAACCCATCTTAGCTCATCATCAAATGGTGTTATGGCTCCACTTTCAGGAGTTTTCTTCTTTACAAGCAACTGTTACTCATCACTGGGATTGGTTTGCGGCCTACCAGCAGCGGATCCACTCCCTGTTTTCCTTAGTATCAGACAATCAGCACAACTCTGTCACCTCACAATCCTGCTTGGTCAATTTTATCAAAAAAATGCACCAGTCTATCCCTGAGTATGTCAGAGAGCGTCTACATGAGTTTCACCAGTTGGAACAGCCCTGGGGCACCCAAGTAGATTCCACTCTAAACGCCTATCTCACCAATTCTGAGCAAATTGTGCAGTAACTCAACAAGTTCAGTGCTTATTCTTTCAACCAATTACAGCAAGTAGCAGTCCATGCTGCAAAGGGCCTCTGCAAACTTGGAAAGGAATTTGATCAAGAAAGGGCTGATACTGCCACTACCATTGCCAAACTCTAGACTCAAGTAAATGAACTGTCTACTACCAAACCAAATGCCTTACCTAATCCTATATCTAATGAGTTAGTGGATAGAGAACAGAAACTATGGGATGCCATTTGAGAGTTAAGAGTGTCCACCTGCAGTCAGGATTCCCCTACCAAAGCCCCTCATCCTGATTCTCTAGTGCTTGCTCTGACAACTCAGGTTGCCGACTTACAACAAGAGGTTGCTACTTTGCGTGAGGCAATATCATCTTTTGTTGGTTCATCTGGAGTTGTTGGTGAAGATGGTTGCTGCCCTGGCTTGTCAGGAGCCCCCCACATTCATTGTGCTAGAGAGTTGATAGCTCTAGCCAATGAAGTGGACTCCTGAAGCAAGATCACTCTGGGCTTGATAAAGGCATACAAGAACTCAGTGAAGTGATTGATTCAGTAAATGACAGTTTCTCCCCTTGACTTTTGGTGGGCCCGTCTCTTACTTCCCAACTGGCTGAACTGTCCTTGGTAGTAATAGCACAGGGTCAGTGCCTGGATGTTACTGAGCAGCAGACCACCCTAGCTAATAATAAAGGCACCTGCACTACTAAAACCTTGACTACCCTTGAGGAGAGTGTTTGCCAGCTGAGGGCCAGACAGCCTCCCACCAAATTCAAAGCAGAATTTCCCCCACGCATAAATGTACTTGATAGCAACAATGGTGGCCCAACCCCAGAAGCACACTTCAAGCCTACCTTTAAACAAGTCTTCAATCCTAAAGCCTCAACCATTGCAGCTTTCCTAACTATCTACAAAACTGCCATTAGATGGGCTTCAGACAAAGTTAAGAAAGAAAATATTCTGACCTGTCTACATCCAACTTGCCAGGAGGTGGTGGTGCCAGAGCTGCCCACCATTGAGACCTGGGAAGATATGAAGCAACTTATGATTGAAAAATTTGGTGGTGACTTTAGTTTGGAAGTGAATAAGGACACCTTCATGCACACTGCTTTCAAGCCAAAGGAGACTCTAGCTGAATTTGCAGATAGATTCTACATGGAAGGACAACAACTGATCACAATCCGCCATTTGACTGCACATGAAGCGTACATGGCTTGCGCTCAAGCCCTCAAGGTTAAGCAACTCCTGTGTCTTCACTCCAAGGCTCATAAAGCCATGCTTTCTTCCATGAAGAGCATAAAGACACTGTTGCAGGATATGCACCTTACCCATTCTGAGGCAGTTGTGTGGGAGAACTGTGCCGCCTTTACCTCTGGTTTTTCTTCACATGGCCTGTGTATACTCACCATGAACTTGAAGAATCCTCCTCAACACCAGGGTTTCCATAACCGTGGACAGATAGGTCACCATTCCTGAGTCTGCAACAATCCTTGAGTTGAAGGTGCTGACCACAAGGAGCAGGCGGAAAAAGAACAGTTAATCTAGAGGTGAGACGCTCTCAGTTGACAATTCTTCCCAGTCTCTTTCAATCTCCCTGTCTATATCAGACTCAGAGCCCATTGACACTGAGGCTCCTCCCATTCTGCCATTGTTCTATGACATCTCTGACGGCTCTGATATGGACAATTCAGATGTTGATGACCCTGATGCCTATGGGTACTCAGTTCTTGCTGTCCTCAAAACTATTGCGGTCCTTTATAAGCTATGCTATGGGAAAACTACAACAACTGCTAAGCCTCTTCCAGAAGCCAAGGAGGTTATCTCTTGTACATACCTCACTCAAGCTAAGAGGTACCCTGTGCTTGTCAAATCTTCTGAGGAAGCTGCTGAGGTTGCTGACGCTTTGTTCAAAAATGTCTCAGTCTTGCTCCCTTTCCAGACAGTCTATAAGGAATTCCTGGGCCTAAGATGCATGATCAAAAAGTGGGACAAAAAACTGGCAGAAGCCCAAGACATCCTGGCTGTCCTCCCCCCTTTGGCTGTACTATCACTAATGTGGAAATATCCATCCAAAAGGTGAAAATTAAGGCTGTCTTAGACAATGGGTCTCCTGTTAATGTTGTTTCCTCCAAGCTTGCAAAGAAACTCAGACTTGCCCCTGACCTTAAAAATCACCAGACGTATTGCACAGCTGGACTGTCTATGACCCGCACCATAGGGGCTTACTCTGCTCTACCCATGCGGTTTGGCAAACTACTCTTAGCTGCGCCTGCTGTTATCTTGGAGAATGAGAGTTACAATCTTCTAGTTGGAACTCAGTTCCTTAGAAAATACAATAGGATCATTAACTTGAAGGATGGCTACCTCTCTATCTCAGGGTACAAAGTCCCCCTGATCTTCAAAAAGCCTGTTAAAGTCCCCAGGAAACGCCTCAAGACGTGTGCCTTAGAATATCCCACTGGTGTCTTCAACCTCAAATACAGTACCCACTTATCCAATAAGAAGTGTCCTCCTATGGCTTGCACTGCGTCTGAGGGTATTCCTCTCCTGGCCACTTTTGCTGTAACCATTCACCCTGGGTCTCAAGCTATCCTAGACTCACAAATATTGTATGAGCTACCCAAGCGTACGTTCCTATAGTTATACTCTCCTCTCTTGCTAGGACTCAACAAACCCTATCTCTGCCTAGGAATCTTGGATGTCTCTCATAAAGACCCTGTTCAACTGCTGGTTGCCAACTTAACTTCTCTCCCCATACACAATTCTAGAGGGCAGGTGGTTGACTATGGCAAGTTATTGAATGCTCCTGATGTCCTATCACTACATCCCTTTGGTATGTTCCAGAACTTTAATTTACCTGAAGACAAGCCTCAAGTCCTATCCTTGTTCACTGCTCAAGACTTCCCACAGCTATCTCTGGTTCAACAGAAAGAGGTGCTTGACCTACTAGATCAGTTTTTGATATCTTTGCTAAGGATAAAATTGATATGGTCTAGTCAAAGGCGTCATTCACCACATTGATACTGGTGATACTCCCCCCTTTTGCACTAAACCTTATTGCCGCAGCCGTGTAGAGGATACTCAGGTGTCTAAAGAGCTCAAACAAATTCTAGATGCTGGACTTCTTGCCCGTTCCCACAGTCCATGGGCCTTCCCCTTGCTCATACTGAAAAATAAGGATGGAGGTCATTGTATTGTGATGGACTACCAACAACTGAATTCCTTAACCAAAAAGGATTTCTACCCCTTACCACGCATTGATGATGCTCTCCGCCACCTTGGGGGATCTAAGTTCTTCTCTGCCATGGATCTGGCTTCTGGATGCTGGCAAGTTTATCTCTCTCCCAAATATAGACAGAAGGCTGCACTCATAACTTCTAAAGGATTTATTGAGCCTGCACAAATGCCACAAGGGCTCTGCAATGCTCCAGCTACTTTTCAACAAGCCATGGACTCCATTCTCTGTGATTTGAAGCTCTTGTGTGTTTTAGTGTACTTAGATGATATAACTGTCTTCAGTACTACCTTCACCAATCACCTGGCTCATCTTAAGGAGGTGTTAATAAAGATTTGTGAGGCTGGACTTAAGTTAAAACCATATAAGTGTGCTTTCTTCAAGGAATGCCTTGAATTCTTGGGCCATGAGGTGACTCAGACAGGAATCCGCCTCATGAATAAGAAAGTTGAAGCCATTGAAAAAATGCTTCCACCCACCAACCTGCAAAAAGTCCAAGTCTTTCTGGGCATGATGAAATACTATAGACAATCCATCCCTGGTTTTTCTGACACTAGCAAACCCTTGGTCCGGCTGCTGAGTAATGTACCTTTCAAATGGACCGCCAGCCAGCAAAAAAGCCTTTGAGACTCTCAAAAAAAAGCTCAAAGAGGCTCCCATCCTAGTATATCCTAATTAAAATAAATAATTCATCATTTACACTGATGATAGTGACCTGTTCATTGGCGCCATCTTGGCTCAATTAGATGATGAAGGTATGGATCACCCTGTAGCTTATACCTCTTGTGTCCTGAATAAGCATGAGAAAAACTACAGTGTAACAGAGAAAGAGTGCCTTGCTGTGCTGCATGCCATCAAGCAGTTCTGCCATTATGTGTATGGCACTAATTTAACTGTTCTCACTGACCACGCCTTGCTCAGATGGCTACAGCAACTCAAGGAACCAGAAGGACGACTAGCTAGAGGGGATCTCTGACTGCAAAGGTATGACTTCACTGTGTTGCACCTCCCCAGGATTCAACATAAGAATGCTGACAGACTGTCCAGAATGCCCATTCTTGCCCTACACCCTGCTGAAGCTGACCGCTTGTATGAACTAATTGGATACCCTTTGTCATGGGATAACAAGACAGAAGAAGTTTGAGTTGCCCTTTCTAAATTATCTGAAGACACACTCATTTGTGACAGTCTGCTTTTCAAGAAAGTACAAGACCACTCTCTGCCTTATGTAAGGCCTAGTCTTTTCCTTTTGAGGGTGCTCCAAGCTCATAAAGAGACAGGGCACAGAGGCATTGCCAAGACCTATGACTGGCTCCAGAAAAACTACTTCTGGGGAAATCTTTACCTGCTGATCCCAGATGTTATTGCTAGTTGCCATAATTGCTATTTCTAACAATCTTGAGCTACTGCTCACAAGTTCAAGCCAATCCCCCCTCAACACGCATATCACACTGTCAGTATTGACGCTGTAGGACTTTTCCCTTGCTCCTTCTCTAGTTGCTGCTTTATCCTAATTGCTGTTGATCATTTTAGCAAGTGGGTATAAGCTTGCCCTACTAAAGACATCACTGCCAAAACAACAACCACCTTTCTGCTGCAATATGTATTATTTTGCCACAGTTGCCCTCAAGTGTTGTTGTCTGACAATGGGACTAACTTCAACGCCAAGTTGGTAACCTCTGTTGTTGAAGCCTTGGGGTCTCACCAGTCTTTCTCTGCCTCCTATAATCCTTCCACTAATGGGACAGTTGAGCGCGCAAATTCAACTCTGGTTTCTATCATGAGGAAACTCACCTATTCTGACGCTGCCAACAGGGATCTATACTTACCTGCTGCTCTATTTGCCTATTGCCTTAGAAAATATTATGTCAACAGGTACTCCTCTTTTGCTATGTTGTATGGTTGTGAAGCCATCACTCTGTTGCTCTTGGGGCCCCCCTACTCCCATCTGATAAGGCCATGAACCCTGATGACCATATCAAAGATCTAGTCAACCAAATCATTGATATTCAGGCCTCTGCCTACACGTCCATATATAAGATCAAGATGCTTGATCTCTCTCCCAATAATGCTGGTTAATCTCCCCTGCCTGAGTTCAACATTGGGGACCATGATCTTTACTATCAGCATAGAGTAGGAGGACGCGCTCATAAACTAGACAAATTGTGGATTGGTCCCTTGGAAGTGACCTTCAAACAAGGATCAGGTATACTTTAAAACTTCTCTCTAGTGGTTGACTGCTTGCCCAAGTGCATGCCAAGTTCCTCTGTAGGTACCACCCCCCTAAGGCCAATCTAGAGGGGGCAATGTTGTTAATGCTGCTATTCACTATGTTTTGGATTTGCCTTTGTTGGGTTATTTCAAGGACAAATTCCTCTCTTTTGCTTTTGATTCTTAAAATGAGGCTGGCTCTGAATTGGGAAACTCAATTGCTTGGTTTCCTGATTCTGCACAACTCACTTGCCCCACTCATGCTTGTGGCAAGTGATCCTACTGTCTATGTACTACTTTGTGGTAAAGCTACACAGTATATATTTCATTTTGCTTTTATCAATAAAAATTAAGTTTTATTCACATTTTTGTCTTTGTGTCTCCACATACTTTGCCGGCTCTCTAGCCACATCTAGCAGATATTATTCAATCAGGGCCACAAGGTAATTGCATAGCCTTCCCTGCCATTCTAACTAAGACTTAGTACAAACCCAATCCTAAGGTTAGGATTTCCTGTTGTGACTCTGTGCTGCTCCTCATATCACAACACAGGACATCACCAGAGCCCTCCCCTAGTCCTCTGCCCCACATGGGATCAGAGTCAACTTTGGAGGCGACCCCACCAAGTTCCAGGAGGCAGCCAAGACAATAGCCACAGCGTATCCAAAGGCGGAGTCCCTTCACCAGAGCCCTCTTAAGGACTTCTTTGATCTTGGCTTCCTCTGCAAGGAAGATTCAGATCAGGCAGCTGAGGAAATCTTCACTCTTGAGATCACTGACCCCAAGGGTAAGAAAGCCCAGAAAGTCCTACCAACCACCCACACCTGGTTCAATCAAGATACCACCCTCTTTATGTCTTTTGAGGCCTTGTCATTAGACATACACAGAGGGGAGGTCAAATCCCAGCTCAAGGAAGGGCTGGCCAAGTATAGGAAATTAGTGCATTTTGAACTTCTCAAAACCCTTAAATAGCCACCTGGCCACACTAAAAGCCATGACCATGATCAAACCCTTTGCAGATGACAGCTTGTCATCCATTCCCTGTTGTGCAACCATTATCAAGAAGGATGGAACCCTCAGTAGCAATTTCAAGGTATTCCCTGAGCAAAATCTGCCCATCTGTGCACTGTGCTCAGCCCTTGGCCACAGAGAGACCCTTTGCCCTACAACCATAACAGAAGTCCAGGCCACAGAACAAGACACCCCCAAGGAGCACCAGAATAGTGAACTAACTGGGTTCAAATCCAATGCTCTTTTAGTCTTGGCCTGGGCCACTATGGTTGAGTATGCACTTGTTAAACCAATCATATCCTTCCAGAAAAAGGCTCATGCAAAGGCTCAAAATTTGTCTTGGCCTCAACCAATTAAGGAGACAGAATGTGCTCAAGAAGAGGCGCCTCAACCCATGAAAACGCCTGCACAAGAGACCCAGGAAGTTCATGACAATTTGGTTAATGAACCAATGGAAATTACAGAGTTTGCGGTGAAGGAATCAATGGCCAACCCGGCCTGAGGTTTATTGGATAGTCACCACAATGCGGTGGCTTAAGAGAATTTGCTGAAGGCTTGAACCCAGGAATTAATGCTTAAACCGGGCCAAGTTTTATTGGATAGTCACCACAATGCAGTGGCCCAAGAGAATTTGCTGCAGGCTCAAACCCAGGAATTAATGCTTAATACAGGCCAAGTTTTATTGGATAGTCATCACAATGCAGTTGCCCAAGAGAATTTGCTGCAGTCCTAAACCCAGGATACACCCAATCAGGAGCAGGTATCTTCTGCACAGGATAATGGAAGACCAAGACACAAGGTCCAAACTAAACTTGCCGCGGTAACTAAGCTTTCCCCTTATACTACAGTGAATCCCAAACAGTCCAGGGCACCCAAAAAAGCCAAAGATGCTGCAGCCAATGACAGCAAAGGCCCTACCTCTGGTGGGGTCACTAATGTATAGTGGCTAATGAACCTCACTAATGGGACAAACTCTTATATAGGATTTCCAGCCTTAGTCCCAGGCATGAATAAGATTTTCCTGCAACCTCAAAGCAGTACTAATTGGCCCAGATGTGCTAATGACTGCTTTGAACAAGGCTAATTTATGGCCTTGACTCTCCCAGATATAATTGGACCATAAGAAGCTGCATCTGGATCAATAGAGTTCACCATAGCAGCAGTCAAGCAAGGAAGTAATTTAGTAAAAAAAAACCCAGGCCAAAGGAGCACATTTTTTTGGTTTAATACAGCCTGAAAAATTGCACCTTATTTGCTCCCATTGAACAACACATTCCATCTTCAGACCCTTTATACATTTACCACAAAGCACCACAGAAATCCAATATGTGTCTGCAATTTTAAAACGTGGCACAGCAGTTACACAAAAATGTGAAAGACACATTCTCAGCAGATTGGTGCTCCTGTGTGATCTACCAGTTTCACTGAGGGCACAGCCTAGCAATTCCACACCTTAAATCAGCCGCAAGCATATATTATCCTGTGGCAGGCACAGACCCTCCAACAAAAAATCCAGGCAGACAGCCAAGGACTAATGGCCCAAATTAATTCGGATCAGCTATTAACCTTTTGATCTATCACTCTACGCTACACCAGACCCTAGAGATTACATCTTATTCTTTTGGGGTGCTAATTGTGGGGTTCCTGTCCACCAGTCCCCAAAAGGTGTCCTGGGTCATAGCCAAGGACCAGCTGGAATGGGTTGTCATTCTCTAGTAAGGGAAAATAACTCAGAAATATGTATAGAGGTCAAAATGGGCTTTTATTCACTCTCATAAGGAAGATCCCCTTAGAAACCTTCTGGTATATAGTCTGGGGGGGTCAGGGAAACAGTATAGATTTTCCAATACTTGGAGTCCTCTAACAATATCTTGGACTCCTTGTACTTGGGCTTGGACTCTTGCACCTTAATCTTGGGCTTCTGCTCCTTAGACTTGGACTCACACTCCTTAAACTTGGCCTCCTGCGCCTTAGACTTGGACTCTTGCGCTATGCTTAGGATCCAGCTACTTTATCTTGGGCTTCAGCTCTCTATATATCTTTAGTGGCCTTGGTATCCCACTTGTATCAGTCTAGTCAAGCTTCTGCTGGTGATCAAAAGGCTTCTAAAAACCTCTTGGCAGAAACTCAAAAGGCCTTGGAAAGAAACTGTCAAAGACCCAGAAAGACTTGGAAAAGACCTTGTAAATTTCCAGATAGCTTCCTTCTTATAGTGTCCTTTCCCCAAAGGTTCCAACTTCAAAATGGCTTTCTTAAAAAGTGTCAGGGATCCAGTCTTGAGCGGCTGGCCCGTCGTTTTCAGGGGTAAATTGGACTGGGTTTTTTTTTCAAACAATGCCCACCATAAGAGGGGAGCTAACTTTAAAAGATAGAAGGCAGACTTTCCCACCCAGGACCACAGGCCGGCGGCTGGGATTATAGTGTCAATCACCCCTGTGAGGGTGATGTACGCAATCCCAAACAGCTTGTCAGAATGGTTGGTTAGGAGGTTGGGTGAGGAAGCAGGCATAGATTTTGGGGTCACAAGCAGTTCCATGGGCAGGTTGTAAGCAGGGAGATAGTTGAATTTCCCTCTGAACAACTTGGGTGTTGAAAATATCCACAGGCCTTATTGGTTGTATCTAATTGTAGATTGCATGCAGGCCAAAGGATTGAGTTTGAGAATCTTTTCTGGGGTGTATTCCTTATATTCAGATTTCAGAGGGTAGTTGGTAAAATGAATGGGTCCAAAGGGTATACCAGAAGGACAGAAAACAGCAGGTGGTGGGGCAGGCGGGCCAGGAGATCTAAATCTGAATTGGTAGACAGCAAATACAAAATAAGGCAATATTGTGTGAGCCAAATTAACATAACCTTTATTCAAAAATGGCAATAAGTTTGGAGCTCAGGGTCCTTTGGTCTATATAGTACCCCACCTCCAAACTTAATATTTTCCATGGGGGGTTCATCAGGGTATTGGGAAAGGCAGGGCCGGGGGAACTGGGTGCTTGGGTCCAGAGGCAGAAAAATGGCACTTGGCCCAGGAGTCTCTTTAGTTGGTCAAGAATCTCAATTTGGCTACCTGATTATCTTGCTTTAGTGTTATGGTCATGGGACTGGGACTGGGACGCAGGCCCATGCCTCTTTCCTGGGTTGGCTCCTGATTGGTTGCTGGTGTAGACTTCAAGTTCATGAAGCTAATAGTTGCAAAATCAGTACCTCCATTAGGTGCTGTGATTAGTCTTCCATTTGGTGTAATAATTTCCTTGGTTTGGCTTGTTTTACTGCATGGGCCAATATTCTTGGTATCAGCTTGTGGGGGCTTGATCTCAGAAAGGCGTGGGCAGGCAGTCCTGCGGTCCACAGGCCCAGCGGCCTGGGGAGGGGGTCCAGGGTTGAGGTTAATTCCTGCTCCTGGGCCTAGGTTTCCAGAGAGGAATAATTCTCAATCTTGACAAAAAGCTTAAACCATTGTCGCTCACTTTTTCTTATAATAGCTTAAGCTTACATACTTACTTTCTCAAAAGCTTAAAGTATTAATTCACTATTTACTCACTTATACTTTAAGCTTTTGGCTTCTGATCAATCATATTCATCAGGAAACATGCCAGAACTCAACCAATGAATGCAGAGCGCAGAAATAGACCATTTAAGAAGTTCCACCAAGATTCAACTATGAAATCAATTTCCATTGCTCAAACCGCTCAAACCAACAACTCTTTATGCATCAAAGCATTAACCGGTCCTTTATTCCAGCACCAGTTTACCCTGCATTCAACCTAAACCAATTTAAATAGTAGAGTACTATTAAAATTTTTCTCTTTGGACCTCTTCAACGGGTTTCCCATATATTTACAAATATTGTAAAATCCAAGGAAAACGTCCCACTTCATCTATCCTTGGCAAATCAATTCAGCAAAATCTCAGCTCATTTCTCTGGACCACCAGTTCTTCATCATCATCTTATGGTCCTTCATCCAGATCCTATATCATGATCAGCTAATTCTGCATCATGATCTTTAACCACATCTTCCAGCTCTTCAACTTATCCTCACTAGAAACCACCTTGGTTCCACCTGCACAAAGAACCCTTTTTGGTTCCAAACGTCAATATAAACCAACAGTCCCTCAACTAGTCTTCACTGTGATCAAACAGTCCTTTTTACTGGTATTCTCTGCTGATTTTGTGAACCACCTTGGTTCTTTATCTCAGCCCCCATTATCAGAACTTGTAGACCCAGGCATGAGTCTACATTGAACTAGCATTTGACTGGGCCCTTGCAAGTGGCAATCCACTTAGGCTATTCAATCATAGATCAATGTATATACTTTGTTTTTACTCACCCAGGTGATTAAATCTGGGCTTTCAGTCACAAAGCAACCAGTTTTACTTCCCAGAGTCCTGATCACACCAAGTTCTGCAGCTTGCTTCCCCAAGCAAACCGCCTTGATGACACCTCTGAGCAAATATATGCTCTCCAATGCTCACTTTGGGATCTCTCCAAAGCTCTCATAGGGACATAAATGAGAACACCCTACCAGTCTGTTAGTTAGGATGCTTGCTCACAGACCTCCTGTAAGTATATCAGGGTATGTAGGGCTCTCAAAGCTCATCCACTCCCTGGCAGCCCGCGCTACCTGCCAGAGGTCCAAAACTCACAGCCCTGGTAGGTGTCCCCTACCATGCTGGAATACACTTATACCCTGCCAGCCCATGTTACCTTCCAGGGTCTAAAAATCCTCCAGCCTGAGCAGCACACACTACTCATCAGGCTGGACCACTCCCCACCCCAAACAGACAAAGTTCCCTGCTGAGCCAACTCATTATTCACCCCAAGCAGCCATAGTTCCCTGCTGGGTGAAGATCTCTAGCCCACAGCAGTCAATATCTTCTGCTGGGTGGAGACAACATCTGCCTCCAGCAGTCTTTACACCTACTAGCTAAGCCTTATTGTCCCTAGTAACCATCATTCCCTACTAGGCCTCTACCTTCAACAAACAACCAAACTTTTACTTGGCCAATATTTTCCCCGCCTTCAAATCACCAAACATGTGGACCACCACACTAACCCTAGGCATTGGCCCTAAAATCATAGCCACACACAGATTTAGCCACATAAAATGTGTATCAGGCTGTTCAACAAAAAAACATAGGCAGCTGTCCCAAGGGATTTTCTGCCTGGATTATTCCAGATTAGCACATTTAAACTGTACTTTAGTCAAGTTTTGCCTCACTGTTTTTATCATTAGGGCCAAAAAAAAGGGGCTCTACCCAAAACCTTTGCACTCCCAATCCACACGCACACCACTAGCCACATATACAGAATTGAATCAAGCAACAAAAAATGTGGGCCAAAGGCCCATAATTTTCTGGCCTGGTTTTTTCTGGGCTTAATAACAATTCAACCTGTTCTTGACGGCATCCATTATCCCAAAATTTCTGAAAGTTATATTACCCCAAATGGAATATATAACTCAAAGTACTCTTGCCCTTCACAATCTTCCCTCTCATCCAAGGTTTTCCTCCTGCCCTGCAGATTTCCTTGTCCCCATCTTCCTTTTTTTACATTGTATGTGAGACTTTTGATCATTCCTTTTTGGCCCTTTAGGCTTGTTGTACCAGTCAGAAATGTCTGGGCAACTTGAATGAATGAACTTTGGGATGACCAACGCTCCCACAACATTTTTCACCATGATGAACCAAGTGATGAATGGTCTCTCAAATACATTATGCTACCTTGACAATATCATTATATTCTTGAAAACAAAAGAGGAATACCTCACATATGTCCGCAAGACACTCAATCAACTTGCAAAGCACAAAATTTATGCCAAGCCTAGTAAGTGCCAATTTATGGAAAATGAACTCCTGTTCTTGGACCACATTGTCTCTGACAGTGGCATCAAAGCAGACCCAGACAAAATTAAAGCCATAAATAACATGAAACACCCCACCTCTGTTAAACAAGTTAGATGCTTTCTTGGAATGGTAGCTTACCTAAGGAAATACATCAAAGACCATGGAAAAATCACTACACCAATCAACAACTTAACCAAGGGTAATGCCAAAAGGAAATTCAACTGGACACCAGAATGCGACAAAAATTTCCAACTATTAAAACAAGCTTTGGTCAAAGCACCAATCTTGCAATACCCTAATAACAACAGGTGCTATAAGCTTAAGTCAGATGCCAATGACACTGCCATTAGTGCAGTCCTACGCATCTGCCAGCCAGGGCAGCAAGACTTCCTGTCATTATGTTACAAAAGTAGAAAAATAACCAACACTGAGCAGAGGTACCCAATAAACAATAAGGAATTTCTAATAATATATCACACATGCAAGAAATAGAGATGTTATCTAGAAGGGCATTTAAATGTCCTAGTATTAACTGACCATAAATCCTTAATCTATTTCAAAACTCAGAACACACTTGCACAGCAACAAACCAAATGGATGTCCCTGCTGGAACAGCTCAATCTGGACATCCAGTACAAAAGGGAGTCAGAGCTGGTCACGGCTGATGCTCTCTCTAGACTATGTCAGCCAAGAGAGGATCATCCTGATCATCTGGACCCTGACTGACCCAACTTACATAACACTTAGTCAAGACAAAAGAAAAAAACCCTCAACACACCAACTAATCCACAATACATTAGTAAGGGACAAAAAGTATTTCCATGTATCAAATGGCATGATATACCAAATCATTAATGATAAACATGTTCCCTACATCCCACTTGCACAAAGAGTTGACACTATCCTAAGACATCACTGTCTACTAGGACACACAAAGGCTAACAATCTATGCCTCACATTAAAAGAGATAGTATGGTGGCCCAATCTTAAACAAGACATAATCAATGCTCTGAAAAAGTACACAGTGTGCATGAAATACGCCAGCACCAAGGCTCCTCAGCCAACAGTTAACCCAGTACCTGACCCCAAACCATTCAAGGTTTGGGGACTGGACATAGTGGGCCCCTTCCCAGAAACTAAGACAAAACAACATTTCCCAATTGTAGCTATCAACTTTGCTACATGATGGCCTATATGCTGGGCAACAAAAGATCACAAGGCAGAAACAATAAATTTATTCATCAATAAAGCAATCATAGCAGACTACGGCACTCCAGACTACATCATAACTGATAGAGCAACAAAGTTATCAGGTCACATAGTAAACAATAACCTAAAAGCAAAGGACATCAAACATTCCACAACCTTGCCCAATAGGCCATAGGCCAACAGCAGAGTTGAACGCCTGAACAGCAGCCTTATCAGAATCCTAGAGAGAATAATGGATGACAAAGCCAAGGACACATGGCCACTATATGTGAAACATGTATTATTAGTATCCTGGGTCTGCACCAATCAAGGGACAGGCTACTTACCGTTTGAACTATCATAAAGATACAAACCAGAGATAGTTACCCGCAACAACCAACTGTATGTGAAAATTCCCCTAGGAAAACCTCCCACAGTAGAACAGAAACCAGCCTACAACATATACGCCTCAAAGTCAAACTGGCAGAAACAAAGAGACTCAAAACATGAAAGGTAACCTCCACAGAGGAATCACTCCCCATCAACTCCCCTGTATAGGTCCTGGCCAGAAACAGAAAGAAGCTAGACTCAGTACCCAGGGGACCAGGAATAATAATCAAGTATAGAACAGAAGGGAACACCTATCTGGTTAAGTTCCAGGGCGCCAAAGAGCCCATCACCAAGAAGTACCACAGATCCTGCCTCCGCCTTAGCAAAGGAGAACACTTGAACCAACTGGTACCAACTAGCAAACAACTCCAGAAACATCAGGTGGTAGCTGTTAAGACAAAGACCCCTCCTGATTTACCAGAGTAACCTCTTAGGGGGTGTCAAGGATCTGGATGTACAAGTATTCTGGCTACTGCCAACCCACTTAACATGCAGATGTTGTAACTGTGCTGTTTTAGCAGAGTTACATGGGGAAAATATTTAGAAGATAGATGATAATATTTATTGGGAGATAGTGATTATACAGTTCATGTGAATTAATGGATAACAGGAACATGATTGTGTTGATCACACAGTTGGATGGTAAAGGGGGTGACTTGATCCTGATAATAAGTCAAGCGCCAAAACAAAGTATCCACCATAAAGTATCATCATCTGTTCATGTTGTTGGATTTGGTAATTTGAGTTGACTTCCTAGTCTGGCTTTGAGTGACCAGATAATTGGATTGCAGATCACAAACCTGCTTGGTTGGAACCTTGCTGGCGGGTCAAACCTGCGGTTTCAACACAGATATTGCCCAATTTGGTGCCTTTCAAATATACAGTTTAACATGCCATAAATGGTAACCAAGCAATATCACATGACTGTCCAAGTATCTATAAACTTGAACCCATCCTGCACATGATCAACCCCTAGGTTTAATCCAACTAAATCTCCGCCACAGCTAAAGCAATATAAGTCTAAAGTATTATCCAATAAAATATGCTTCTCTTCTTTCTTAAATTCTGTATTTGAAGCTTCCCCAAAAGGTGCTCCTCATCAAATTTAAAGTTTTTTAAGCTAATGGTTCAAGCACTGTGCCATTTATATCCTTTATATATTGATATGTTTATATTTTGAACTGTATTCACTGATTCACTCCAATCTTTTTGAAATTAGAGCATCTAGATTCTAGCTCTGACACCAAGATATTTTTTATGTCAAATATAAAATCAGAGCCCTTCAAAGTGGAGTATTGAAGTGTATAGTAAGAAAGAGGGTTGCAGCAGACAAAAAATTCAACAATTACAGCATTTACTTTAATCACTACATTAGAAGTGTATTGAATTTATAGATTGGATTCCCATTAAGGTTTTAGAGGAAGAAGGGTCTCTTTCTTCAGAACCCAGTATCACACTACTGACATCTGGTGAAAATTCAGGCTGAAATCAAGGAGGTGAGGGAAAAAATTAATAAGAGCTAAAGTTTTTTAAACAGTTTTTTAATTTGAAACTTTATAAATCTATTCAATTTTAAAAACTAAAGAGCTATGTTTCAAATCTTGTTAGGATAGCAATTGTCTGTGAAAATATAGTTTGCCGTGGGTGGAGGGACTACCAGGTCAGAGGGCAATGCCCGTCATTGGATGGGAACCAACTTGGTAACATAGGATAGAGATCAACCAAGCAAATACAAGGGGCTGGAGTTGGGCACCATTGAATCTGCCAATCCTGTAAGAGTAATATAGAGTACTTCAAACATATGGGTGGAGGTGGCGTTGTTAGGGATGGTGAATTCTTGTGGGGTTTGGGCCACAGGGGTGGAGATGGGGGTGGTGTCATGGGTACCAGGTATTCAGGTAGATAATTGTACTTATTTTGGAATAGTTTGGAAGGAACTGTGTATCACTTTACTTCACATCCCAATTATTTCTATGATTCTAGTTCTTTCCAAGAGGAAGAGAGAAGTATATTTTCTGGGGTAAACTTGGAATATTCTGGGGTTGGGGGGTACTTGGTGAAATGTACAGTAGTTTTCAAACCTGTTGAGATAAACAAAAAATCTCAGTCTAAAAAAAATACAACTCAGTCTAAAAGCAAAATCAAGGTGGATCCAAATCTATTATAATTTAATATAAATTTCTTAAATTTTGATTTATTTTTTTAGACTGAGTTGTATTTTTTTAGACTGAGATTTTTTGTTTATCTCAACAGGTTTGAAAACTAATGTACAGGATAATGGGTGCTCCTGGAAGACAGAATAACACAGGTGAGGGGGTCCACAGGCTGGTCAATGGGGGTGGTGGGGCCTGCGTGCCTGAGGGGCTTGAGTTGAGATGGTAGAATAATACATCTAGATAAGGTAGAATATGTGTGAACCAAAGGTTTGTTTGATTTTATTATCAGAATGACAATACCATCATTATCATCATAGCAGGGTCTTTATACTACTAAAATTTTCAGGCTTTAGTTCTGCAGGAATTCTTCCAACAGGACTTTGACAATTGGGGATGGCTTCATGGGCAGCTAATTCTGGGTTGGCTGGCGCTGGAGAAAAGAAGTGACAATGCTCTATTTATCTGTCTCTATTCCCTGTATCACATGGCTCAACCAAATACATTATTGATTGTTACAGGGGCCTGATATTGGGGGCTTTAATTTTAGGTTCAGTCTTAACCTCCTTTTGGCAAGCAGGTATCTTAGCATAGGCCAGGGTTTCTGTGGCATGCATTTGACTGTGGCCAATGCTTCATTAGGGAAAGCTTATTGAATTAGTTTTTAGTTCATAAAACATCCTTCAGACTCAAGCCCAAAAAAACATGGCTGGTATTTTGGCCCTCTTAGCTAGTGGTCCATATTTCCTGGGGACCAGGGTTCAATTTTGGATTTGGCTTGTGTTTAATGTTAAAATCAAAATGACATTCATGGAAAATATTAGTGTTTATCAAACAACAAAGATTAAACCAGGTCCCCCACCAGTAGTGTGGGAAGAAAATGATTCCAGAAATTTGTGTCCAGCACAATTTTTCTGGAATTGTTTTCTGATCTTTAACAAATAGCTGCTTTATTATAAAGCAGCCATCATTTCAGATCCACCACAACCCTGATCCCTTAGCTAGATCCCTTTAAAAATCCCTTGCTTATGAATTTATGTATTGATCTCTAACTAGTGTTGTGGCAGATCTGAAACAATTCCAGGAAAATTGTTCTGGACATGATTTTCCAGAAATGTTTCCTTCCCGCACCACTGGTGAGGGATCTGTTTTGGATCCTTGTTGTTTGATTAGTAGTAAGATTTGATGCATTGCTATTTAGTTTTTAAAATTTGATAAATTCATAAAGCTTTAAATTCAAAAGTTATTTAAAAGTTAAGTTTTTTTATCACCCCTTTAGTTTAAGCCTGGATTTTTACCGTATGCCAGACAGGTGGCACTGGATTCTGGAGAAAGAAACCTTTTCCTTCTGGATCCTTAGTGGGAATTTTGGATTTGGGGCACTTCTAATGGGACAATTATGGTAAATGCTATTATTGTTACATTTTTTGTCTGCCACACCATATAAGGGAGAGATTTTCTTGACAATGATAGTATAACTTTATAAGACTTTGGTTTTAGATGAAGTATCTAGATAATCTTTTTACTTGATAGTTTTTATTTAAATTGGCATGAGAAGGATTTAAAAAATATGTACATTTATAAGAAGTGACTTTTTTTCCTACTTTGTGATGAAATACATCACTGCCCTAATTTAGTGGAGTAGAACTAGCTATAAGTTGATTTGAAAAAGGGTTACTTATTTGCTTTAAAATTTTACATAAGTACAAATGTGAGTGTGACATTTGATTAATTCTGCTTTAACGCCATGCTACTGTAAATTCAGAACCTGAACTTAAAAATGCAGGATTGCCAAATCATTGGTCCAAATTTCAAATCTCTTTTGCAGGCAACTCAGCTGAGTGAAAAAAAATATTTAAAAAAATCAAACATTTAATTTGACTTTTTTTGATTTATTTAAATTGGCAAATTTTGAATCTTTTGAGCAGATAACTCAACTAACTAAAGACAAAACACAGCAAACAAATGGGGGATACATGAATCAGAAATTTGGGATTCTAATGTACAATTTTATATTTACTGTATGTCAAACAAATCATAGAAATCATGTAAAAATTAACAAATCTGAAATTGTGGGATTGTCAAATCCAAGAACCTGTCAGGATACCAAGAGTACTGTGGAGCTCCAGCAGGTGAGGGAGGAGTCAAAGCAGGTACTGGCATGGCCCACCAGAGGATGGGTTTTAACTTTACCAGGTAGTAAAGGGCCTTCCCAGCCACAGCCCAAGGCCCAGCTGCTGGCAAGGCAGAGTCAATCAATCCTGTGAGCGCCAGGTAAAGCATTCCCAGGAATTGACTACTCTGGCCAGTGGAATTGGAGGTGGGTGGGGTTGAGATGGTCAGTTTGGGTGTCAGGGGTGGTTCTATGGGAAACAGGTAGGCAGCAGGATTTTTGTACTTCCTGTTAAAGATCAAAGGGTATATGGTGATTGCTTTGCCATCAAGGACAATTTGGTAGGGTTCCTGGGGTGTGTTTGGGTGGGTGTACCACTGCAAGTCTTCTAAGGTCCAGGGTTTGTGGTCAGGATTTGGGGGATAATCAGTGAAATGCACAGGGACAAATGGTGTTTTGGGTGGACAGTAGTAGTCAAAGGCTTAAGTTTTGTCAACTGGAGTCTGGCTATCTATCCCAGTGGGTGGGTACTGACGCTTGGGTATATGCAGATGGAAGAGTATCAAAAATAGATATGAAAACAGATTGGTGAACCAAAGGTTCATAACAACTTTATTTGGTAAGGATGATGATACAGAACTTTTTCAGGTGCTTTGATTTATATACTTAATCACATGCAAGTGCCTCTGGGCATTCTTCTGGTGCTATCTGTGTGGCAAGGCTTGGCATCTCAGGTTCTTCTATTTGGTTGGCTGCTTCATGGTCTTTTTTGGGGTTCTCAGGAACAGTTGTTTGGCTTTTTGGTGTTCCATCTTGGCTTGGCTGGCCATTGGTTCTGGCAGGTTTGGCTTCTGGGGTTATGGGGGTTTTCCCAATTTGATCACTATTTTTAGACTGGCTTGACTGGCTTTTCTGAGCCCAAGGAACTTGATTAAAAAAGGGGTCTCCAATTGGGTACCCCAAATTACTTAATGGAGGGTGGGCTTGATCTGGGTTTACGGGGCAACTAAAAATAGCCCGCCCAGGCCCAGCCAAACCCACTAAGGCTTGGGCGTAGCTTTTGGGGCCCAGAACAGGCCCCTCAGCTGCCACCAGGGCAGGAATGATTCTTGCACCTGGATTTGCTTTGAAAAGCAAAAATCCAGGTGAAGGTGAATCTCCCCGCCTGCTAGCCCCGCCTGGTGGCTAGGAGCGGGTTTGATTTCTGCCTGGGGTCTTGAAGCTGTTACTTTTGTAACAGAATCAAATTTCAAATCCAAAATGAGATGAATTTGAAATAAATATGATTTTTGGGTGTCTAAAAAAGAGCTCTAAAGGATATATAGTGGATTTGTGCTAATTCTTTTAGGAATCATAGTCATTCTCAAAAATCACCCTATTTCATTTTAGGGCAGCTAAAATTTAGATGCTTGATTACAGTGGATTTTAGAAACCACTAATAATAAAGTAGAATTATATATTACAATATTTTTTATCATGTTTCTTTTTATTTAGTGTGCTGATGGTTCATTTGCTGTTGATAAGGTGCTTGCATTTAATTGGATGGTTTCACATCCAGTTGCCTTGGCAATAGGAAACCAAGTTGCCTCCGCAAGGCCAGCTGTGGTTGCAGAGGCAACTTGATTTCCTATTGCCAAGGCAACTGGAGGTGAAACTATCCAATTAAATGCAAGCACCTTATTAACAGCAAATGAACCATCAACACACCAAAGAAAAGGCAACATGCTAAAATAGATTGTAATATATAATTCTACTTTATTATTAGCATTTTCTAAAATCTACTGTAATCAAGTATCCTTACTAGCAATCCATTAACACATAGTGTAGTAATCTGGTGATGTTTCACTTTGAAGTTTTTTCTTTCATACCTCTCCTTCTTCCTTGAAAGGAAGTTTGTTTGGCCCCTGGTATCATGCCCTGCCCCAAAGTGTTACAACTGAACCAATGAGGATTCAGTATTTTGAATTTGGGGAAGACAAAAAATCAATAAAAAAGACAGGAATAATAAGAATAAGGTGTTGTTTATTGTAGAATATTGTGATTAATATACTATATGGGGAAAGCCACACGGCCACAAAGGGATGGTATGGTGACATGTTCCATGTAAGAATTAGAGCCAAGGAGTAACTTGTGTGGGGATCAGCAGGTCAAATTGGTAGTGCTCCTAATTAGGAGAAAATACCCACAATTTGATATTGCCATCAGATAGATCCATGTTACTAGATACGTCAAAGGGTGACTCATTAAGCGCCTCCTGTGTATTGTAAGATATGTTGGCAGGCAAGTCTGGGAACTCAGTTGCAACACCCCCTTGCCGCCTGCTTGTTGTCAGACACCAGGATCAGAGTTTGCGGGAGATCTGGGAAGGTCTGCACAAACAACCTTTGTGTTGGGATGGCGCAGCAGGGATGCAAGCAATTCTGGTGGAGCTTCTTGGTGTTTCCTTGGGCATCCTCAAGCTGATATGTGTAATTGTCATAGAGCGCAGCTATCTTGAAGGGCCCTAGGCGGTTGGATTCCAAATTGGCCAAATTGGGGTTGAGGGTGTAGACGGGGTCACCTACGGTGTATCTAGCTTCAAGGTGCTTTGTCCCTCCTTCTATTTTTTGTGTTCAATCTCTTGGGCTTTAGCACACTATTGGTCTAGGGATGGAGTTGTCAACAGGGAGGCTTTCCAGGAACTGTAGACTGTAACTTCCCCTGTTGAACTCCTGTCAAACTGTCAGGCATTCCAAAGGCCAAAGTGCTGGGGCTAAACCCAATGCCTTGGTTGATTCTTGCTTGTAAGATAAGTATAGCGGTGGGCAATTGTTCAGTCTATGCGGTATTGGGGTGCTCCTGTAAGAGCTTGACAATCAGTTAGACCAGTGTGCCATTTAATTGCTCTACGCGCCCATTGGCTTGCAGATAGTAGAGAGCAGTAACTATACATTGGAGGGCATTCTTGGCTCAGTAAGCCTTCATGACATGTCCAACAAGTTTGGGGCCACCATCTGTGATGAGACATTTGGGCCGCCCAAAGCAAGCCACAATTTCCTTGCCAGTGAAGCAGGTGATGGTGATGGCAGTGTGATTAGTTGTTGCCCAGGCCACTGGCCAGTGAATGAAGTAGTTGATGGCAGTTATTATGTATTTCTTTCTCAGTCTGTCTTCAGGGAGAGGCCCAACCACATTGAGGGCCCACTATTTGAAGGGTTCCATGGCCTTGATGGGTAGAAAGACTTGGGGGTACAGGTTTGGATGTATTCTTTTTGCACAACACACATGTTTTGAGGAGATCCAAGCTATCTTGGCGCATAAACAGCCACCAGACCTTTTGTTTCATGATCTTGATAAGGATCATTTTGGGGAAGCTTTAAATATGGAATTAAAAAAGAAGAGAAGTATATTTTATTGGATAATACTTTAGACTTATATAGGC
>QTSX02001807.1:0-34868 GCA_014839935.2 Entomophthora muscae | reverse complement strand
CCCAAGTGTTAAAAACATCTTGGGGCCCAATGTGAGAATAGGCTGATTGACCACAAATGATCAGGCTAATCATTGCACACAGATCATTATCTGTTACACGCTGTATTATCACTAGGCTAATATCATATTAAGTGTAGCTATTATATACTGTATAATCACCAATATATTATAATGGATATGGCAGTTATACGCTGTGTAATTGTTAGTTTATTATGATAGATGCAATAATTATACACTGTATGATCACTTGATTATTATTCCAATGTGTAGTGATTATACATCGTATAATTATTAGCTTATTATAATTGATATTAGTATTATACGCTGTATAAACATTAGTCAATATAATGATTATCACTGATTAAACGGTGTATAATCATATAATCATCAATTGTATATCACTCATTCCATCCTACTGGACATTGTATCAACTCAGTCCCACCCAACCTGATGGACGTCTATGAGTATATCAAACAAGTGATGTGCATATGGCTAAGAAATACCAAGTTTGGATCAGCATTACACAGTGTATAATTGGTTCCTTATTGGTTTGGGTCAGCATTACACAGTGGATAATCTACAAGTTGATATTAGATTGAGTCTGCTATTATACCGCGTATAATCTCCAATTAGACATGTTGCATTAATAAGCAGAAGGCTTGCCAGCCAGAAAAGGACCAATGATTAAGCCCTACAAATGGAATACTAGAATCCTACCTTCCAATGTTAGGAGGACAGATTAAGGACCATTTATAAGCGTCAATTAAATATGGCGTAGTTTCCCAGCACAATAATAGGCATGTAAGATACAGCCAATCAATAAATGACAGTAGGCTAGCTTAAGAAGAGTGTAGGCTGTAGCTGAAGTGCTATGTACACCTGCTAAGGCCAGTAGTAACACTTGTGCCAAGGCCAGCCAATCAGGATAGGCGCAGCCAGCAAAGATGGATCTATTGCAAAGGTAGCCACTGAGAAATATCTGAAAGGACAAGAACAAGGGTTGTTACAGTATATATTGATACAGACGCCTAAAAGGATAAAAACAAGTTCTTAGTTAACCTGGATAGATTGTAGCCACTGGCTAGATTGTACTCCAGTTTCAATAAATGTAATTATCTTCAAAGTTCTATTCTATTGTAGTCTGTAGTGCTCTTGCATAGGATTAGGTAGAGTACATTAGCAACGGATAACATCTATCTGTAGCTTTGAAAATACCGGCAATAACTCAAGTTGCTCAACACCCAGGTTACCATGTTTGTAAAAGATTGTCATAATATCAGAAAGTTAGGAATAGGTAGATGCATTGGTTGGCTTGGGACAGAATTTGGCTGGGCCAGAGGGTAATGCCCACCATAGGATGGGTGCTAACTTGATAATATAGGATACAGATTTCCCAAGCAAAGACTAGGGCCCTGAATTGGGCACCATAGTGTTTACCATTCCTGTCAAAGTAATGTAGAGCACTCCAAACAGTTGGGTGAACATAGTCTTGGCTGTAGTGGGGGTCTCCATTGGGTGGTTGGGTTGTGGGGTTAAGGGCAGAGTCATGGGGACAAAGTATGTTATAGATAATTGTACTTGTCTTTGAACAATAAGGGCAGCACCTCAATCCTCTTTCCTTTGCATCCAATGTATTCTTTCTCTCTAGTTCTTGCCAAGGGGTCAGCAATGAGGATGGTCTCCAAGTCATACTCCAAGTAGAAGGGGTCAGGCAGGTATTTGGTAAAATGTCACAGGTCCAAATGGGGCTCCAGGGGGACATTATAGTGCCTAAGGAAGGTCGGACAGGTTGGTCTCTGGAGGGGGCGGTCACCTGATGGTCTACTTGGCTGGAGTTAAGATGGAAGATCACTAAGACTAGATAAAGTAAGATTTGTTTTGAACCAAAGATTCATAAAACTTTATTATCAAAAATGACAATATGGTCATCACCATACTACCAGGGCTTTTATATCATGGGGTTTTGCTTCCTCAATTTTTGCAGGGTTCAGGTTTGCAGACAAGGCACTGGACAGGGTATGGATCTTGGCTTAGCGCCTTGAGTGCAGCTGATCCAGGTTGTGCCTGCTCTGGTGAACAGAAGTGGCAGTATTTTGTTCCTCTGCTACTGTTAACAATATCACCTGAGAAGTCAAATTTTATTACCTATTCTGGACTGAAGACTGGCAGCTGCTGGTGTTCATTGGCAGAGCTAGAAGTAGGATTTGTTTTAATCTCTTTTAGGCAATCTAAAACCTCTGCATAGGTCTGGATCTTTTGTGGAAAAAGGTTGGCAGAAATCTGGTGACCATTTGGGGAATTATCCTTAGGAGAAGGTGGGTCTTGGAGTAACTCAACAGCTTGTGTTTGCAACTCAGTTAGTTGGCAGGTTTCTGTCCATCCTGGGTGACTCAATTAGCCTTTGGAGGGTCAGGGTTTAATCCTGGGGTTTCTAATGTTGATATTGAACTTCCGGTCTCAACACTTGGCATGATGGCAGGTTCCTGTTCCTCCTGGTTAGGGAAAAGCATCTCTGGTGGGCTGGGATGAACCCAACTGGCAGTTGGGTGGGCTCCTGTCTACCCTGGTCAACATAAGGCTTTTCCTGAGGTCCAGGGTTCAATTCCTGGGTTTCAAGACAAGTACTGAAATTTCATTCATGACAACTATTAGCATAGAGTAGGAGGACACACTCACAAGCTAGATACATTGTGGGTTGGACCTCTAGAAGTGACCTTCAAACAAGGATCAGAGTACACTGGGAAACTCCTCTCTAGTGGTTGTCTGTTTGCCTGAGTGCATGCCAAGTTTCTCTGCAAATACTACCCCCTAAGGCCAATCTAGAGGGGGGTGATGTTGTGAATGCCACCATTCACTATGTTTTGATTTTGCCTTCCTTGGGTTATTTTGTGGACAAATATCTCTCTTTCATTTTTGTCCATTTGAAATGAGTCTGGATCCAAATTGGGAAATTCTATTGCTCACTTTCCTGATTCTGCGCAACTCACTTGCCCCACTCATGCTTGTGGTGAGTGATCCTACTGTCCATGTACTGTTTTGTGGTAAAGCTACACAGTATATATTCCCAATCTTTATACATAATAAAATTTAAGTTCTATTCACATTTTTGTCTTTGTGTTTCCCAGTACTTTGGTGCCTCTATCTAGTCACAACTAGTAGAGATTATTTATTCAGGGCCATAAGGTAATTGTATATCTTTCCCTGCCATCTAACCAAGACTTAGTACAAATTCAATCCTTAGGTTAGGATTCCCTGTTGTGTGTCTGTGCCACGCCTCAGAACACAAAAGTGAGGCTCCTAACAACTTTCTTGCTGGTAGTAAGAACATCCTGAGAGCGCCCAGGGATGTCCTCAAACAATTGAATAAGTTGGGTAGGGTTATTCCTAAAACAATGGAACAAATGGAAAATCTGATTCCAAAGATCTGGAGTGGTGGTCCAAATCATCACCATAGATTGGTGCTAAAGTGAACACCACAGACTTCACAAGGGGAACCAGCATTTTCTATAGGGTCAGGAGAGTCTGATAATTTATTAAGAATGAAAAACCAATGAAATTTGGGAAGCCAACCTAAATAAAAATCTATTAAAAAGCTTAGGACCAACAGAAACATCAACAACAAGCTATACACTTCAAGAGTAAGTAGGATACACTTATTTAAGCGTATATGAGTGCTGAGCAGACAGCAGAGCAAGAGGGAAGCAAAAACATGCTTCAAATAGGTAATTATATAGTTTTTATTACTAATTTTAAAGTTCAAGCTCATTTTTGAAATTGAGAGCTGTGTAAGCTTTAACTTCAACGTTAACAACAACTCTAGGAGCTTCAAAAAGGATTCTAGGGGCCAGGGAGCAAGGATTAAGGTAAGGAAACCCAAAGCTTCTACTAAACTATAAAGAAATAAAGGTCAAAAGAAGAGACCCTCCCTTAGAAAAATTTGTTTGTTAAAGATAAACCTTTATTTTTAAGGATGAGCAAGCAGAGGACTGAAAGTCCCCTGTCTTGCTTTAAGGGAGGAGTTTAGAATTCTGGGTCATCTGACCCAAAGGCACGGATTTGATTGGCTGCATGAGAAATTTTGCAAGGTGAATCTAGAGAGTCAGAGGGCTTTAAAAATATTTCCTGCTTTGACTCTGATTGGCTGGCAACAATGTGTGGTTTAGGGGAGCATTTAATCCAGTTGGATTGGAATTTGTTGATTCAACTGAAGCATAACCTGATTGGTTGCTACTTAACTTGTTTTAAATGTGGACTAACCCAAGCCAACAAATATTATAAATTAATATTAGATTTCTCCCAAGTGGGAACATAAATATGACCATTAGTGGTTACCACCTGAGAAAGATACACCAGGACAAATTGCTTGTCAAATTTTTGAGCTAGATCCCCAAGAGAATTAAGGGGTTTGGCTTGAATTTGAGCAGATTTCTTGGTGCACCAAGGAAAGATAGTACTATCCAGGGCTAAAGGGGGAGTGACTTTACAAGATGCCTAAACATGCCGCCCAGATTGTCAGAGAAGAGCATAGAGGGGCACCTGCAGGTGAATAACTATATAAGTCCAAGAGTCCCAATGAGACTGGTTATTGCCACTCTTACCAAATAAAGCTTTATATGAACCCTTGGTTCAAAAACATATCACCTTACCTGTTTCTCAGGGCAAGTTTCTTAGGTCAAAGTTTGTAAGGTCAAAAGTGCAAAAATTGAAAAAAAACCCCCAAAAAGTGCAAAAATTGAAACACTATGTAGGGTGCAAAAATTGAAAATATCAAAGATCAAAGTGCAAAAATTGATTTTCCGGAGGTTAGCTTTGAAGCAGAGAAAAAACAGTTTATAACATAAAATATATATATTTTAAAATCTATTCTAGACTAAAGAGACCTCAAGAAATTAATTTCTGAAATAAAAATTATATGTTGAACAATAAATAAATTTTTAAATTAGCTGCTTTTAAAAGAAAGTTTATTTTAGTTTCAAAAGCAAAATTAGACTAGAATTTTTATGCAACTGTATTCAATTAAATATAAAATATGAAGCTACACAAAAAACTGCCTTATAAACTATAAGTTTAATAAAAAAGGTTAATTTAATTTCCAGCTTATGTAAAGCTATAATAATACTTCAGTATAAGCAAAATAAAGGATTTTTCCTGCAAGATACAAGCATATGATTTTATGTATTTTGGTTCATTAGTGATTGTATTTCAATGATAAAAGTTATAGAAGTCTACCATTAAAATAATATAAAGTACATTATTTTCTTATTAAAGCTATACTATAAAATTTTATACTTAATAAAAGATGTAATCTTATATATTATTTATAATAAGTCACAATATTTAAAGATACCAAGAACCTGACACTTATATCTCATAAAATGAAAACTTGAATATTTTTAGTTAAAAACACTGTACTTCCACAAAAATATGATATAGATAGTTCAAAGTTGTATATCAAAGAGAAACATTTTATAAATCTTATTTTGCTCTAATAAATATAATAAAAGGATATAATAGAAGATAATTGACAGTAAGAAAGGAGAAGAGAAGAATTTAAATTGAAAGTAAGAAAGAAGAAGAGAAGAGAAGAAAAAAAGAAAAAAGTTTTTCTACTTGGTATCAGATTTTATATGATTCACCCTCTTGATGATGCAGAAATTTTTTAAAAGTTTTTTGGCCCCTGGCACAGCCAAGGGGCCAAACAAACCTCCTTTGAGGAGGAATGAGAGTTGGAAAGGAGAGGTGGAAAGGAGAAATATTCAAAAGAGAAACCTTCAAAAAAACCAAGAGCTTATTACACTTTGATTTAGGCACTTTGTTTGTTGTTTTGCACTTTGATTTGGGCACTTCAATTTTTTCCCCTGGAATAACATAGGGAAGCATAGTACAATATTATATTAATTTAATATTTTTTGAAATTGCCTCCAAAACACACCAATTTATAAATATTGCAATAAAATAAAAACCTCCCAAAAAACTTCATTTCTTTTTTATATATAAAATATCAGGTCTTAAAGAATCTACATGAGGAATTTCAAAATTTTATAAGCTTATAAAAAGTGTGATTAAATCTAAAAAGTCAATTTTTGATTTCCTCACTTTTGATTTGAGGAACTTAGTAAACATAATGAATAAAATATTAATGTTTTGCAAAATTTAATATTAAGTGGCCCTAGTTTTTTTATACCTTTTTGGATTTCAATTTGACTAATTTTTGATTTATGCACCCATTAAGAAACTATATGTAAATTTTTAAATAAATTTTTATGAAATTTTTTTATTTTTTAAAAATAAAGAGCTTATCACAGTATTTTTTTTAAGATTTGAACAAAACAAATTAAAAAAATTTGCTAAAGGTAAAAAAGCTTTTTTAGCTCTTGATTTCTTTTTTTTATATATAGAATTTTTTAAATTTAAAAAATTAAAAATTTTGATGTGTCAGGATTTTGGAATACTGTAAATTCAGAACCTGAACGTAAAAATGCGGGATTGTCAAATCCTTGGTCCAAATTTTGAATCACTTTTGCAGGCAACTCAGCTGAGTGAAAAATAAAATATTTAATAAAATCAACCATTTATTTTGATTTTTTTTGGTTTATTTAAATTGGCAAATTTCAAATCTCTTGAGCAGATAACTCAACTAAAAAAGACAAAACTCAGCAAACAAATGCAGTATACATGAATCAGAAATGTGGAATTCTAATGTACAATTTGAGATTTCCTGTATTTCAATTGAATCATGGACATCATGTAAAAATTAACAAATCTGAAATTGCGGGATTGTCAAATACAAGAACCATATTTCAAATCATAATTGTGAGGAATTTGAAATAAATATAATTTATTGGTGTCTCAAAAAGGATGCTAAAGGATATAGAGTGAATTTGTGCTAATTCTTTTAGGAATCATAGGCATTCTCAAAAACCACCCTATTCCATTTTAGGACGGCTAAAATTTAGATGCTTGATTACAGTAGATTTCAGAAGACGCTAATAATAAAGTAGAATTATATATTACAATCTATCTTATCACGTTGTCTTTCCTTTGGTGTGTTGATAATGTGCTTGCAATTAATTGGACAGCTTCACCTCCAGTTGCCTTGGCAATGGGAAATCAAGCTGTCCAATTAATTGCAAGCACATTATCAACACACCAAAGGAAAGACAACGTGATAAGATAGATTGTAATATATAATTCTACTTTATTATTAGCATCTTCTGAAATCTACTGTAATCAAGTATCCTTAGTAGCAATACATGTTACATAGTTAGTAAACTAATGGTTTATCTTTCCCCCCTCCCCTTCTTCCTTGAAATTTTTTAAAAGTTTCTGCGTCATCAGGAGAGTAGCTCATAAATCATTATATGGTTTTATGGTCGCTATATTAGTGATTTAAAGTGCAGAATATTACATCATTTCCAGTTTAGATAATTTTTCATTTCACTTAATTTCATGTCTAAACATGGGTGTTTAGATTGGATTTATCATTTGATTTTATCCAGAGTGGATCTTCTTGATTTGGGTTGATTTGTCCTAGTTACTTACTGTACATTCAATTTGGATTCCAGTTCCTGCAATTATTATTTGAGCTTACTAGTGGCATTCAAAAGCAATTTGAAATTTGGTTCTTGGATTTGACAATCCCGCAATTCCAAAAAACATAGTAAACTTAATGGAAATGGTTGATGGATTTGAACACTTCAAATCTGATTCCAGTTAATTCATTTTGTCCATTGGAAATATGCAGTTCAACTTGAACTTTGCAAAGTGTCTATGAGTTCCCACATTTTTAAAAATTCAAATAAATACTCAAAAAAATCAATTTAATTAAAAAAAGGCTATCTCGCAAAAGTGATTCAAAATTTGGACCAAGGATTTGAAAATCCCGCATTTTTACCTTTAGGTTCTGAATCTACAGTAGTCTATATAATAATTATCATCAACTTGATATATTTTCAGCTTTAAATTTCATTTTTCTTTACTTTACTCACAGGTATTGTCTCTAACCCCTTTTTTATAGGATAAATCAAAGAAACTCCAGCCTAATAAAAAAAACCCAATAAAAAACTGCCAAGGACACTGTGAAGCCTAAGGCTTCTTCTTCTACAAAAATATACTTAATGAAAAGCCTAAAAAAGATAAACAAAAAAAGAAAACCCCACAACTTTAGCTTCTGAGTAGTACTCTGGTGATGGTTTCATCTCTTATAGCTGGTATGAGTCTGATAGAGATAAAGATCACATCAACAAGAAGAAAAGAGGAAAGGCAAGCTTCAAGTTCTCTCCTGATCCCTCTCCTAGTGAACATGAAGATGATGAGCAACATGAGTACTTTCCTGGTTTTTAACACACTCCTCCTGTTACAGTAGAAAAACAAATGGAAGGAATAGTGCACCCCCAGAAGACCAGAAACCAGCAAAGAACTGCTGCCAAACCCTTGAGAGAAATAGACAATTTAAATGCTGTCATTGGCAAAAAAATGGTTCAAAGCTGGGGTTGCTCAAATAGCCCTGGAAAATATGAGCTTGCCATATTTTTATCCAAATAAAATGACAAGAAAATCACATATTATACATTATTTGGGGGTGGCAGCCCTCATCCCACTGGTTGCTAATTTATTGAATTATGACTGCATTGACTCAAATTCCAATGCAGGCTCCCCAACTGCTGAAATATTCTTGCCAACCAATCAGATGCCACAGAATCCTCTCCTCCCACATCCTGAACTCCCTTAAGACTTTCCCCATTCCTTCTAGAAACTTGTTTCTAGATAGCTTATTTTCACAAAAATAAAAAGAAAGTTTTCCCAAAAAAATTAGCTCATCTGGGGCTGTTTGCCCCCGTCTTCAAGAGATTAGTGTTTTTTATTGTCAAGGTTGCCATTAACTCCATGGCCACGCCCAGGCCATAATCTACACGATGATGCCTTTAGATTCTTCTTCTAATTTCCCCTTGCTAATAATTTGCACATTGATCAAGTTTCACCTCCATCTTCTGCTACACTGCCACTGGCTCAAAGATGTTAAAGCCATCCTCCCAATTCTGCCTCCTGCTTTTCAAGCAACTCACAATTTGTTTATTATATCCTCATTGAATTTCCTTGAATCATGCAGCATACCATTTCACTCTAACACCTCCTGGGCCATGGGATGCAATAAAAGCCCATACTCTTTGTAATGTTATGGGCTTCTTTAAGATCTCAAAGAGATTCCCAAAATTATTTCCATTAATGTCAGTCAAAATGACCCAAGCATGGTCAGTGATGGCTATGTGTTTAACTCCAATAATCAAAAGCAAGAAAGAAAGAGAAAACAATTTCATATGTGAAGATAGAAGCTGCCCAGAATGCCCAAACATCCAAGATTGAGATAAAGTTACCTTGGAAAAGGGGGAACACACCTACATGCCTCCCACCACTTTGATTGAGAAGCTTCTCAGGTGGTACCTATTCCAAATGGTCCCAGTATTAAAAAACATCAAAGAAACTCTCCTGGAAGTAAAGGCCACCAAGCACTTGGGCAAAAAGAATATTAAATTTATCCCTGACTGTGAACAACTTGTTAAGTATATCTGTGATAGACGCTGAGAGCTAAACCTAATTGGAAAAAGTATGTCCCAACTTAAAGAACTGGTCCTTACTCCTCAGTTGCAGATTACCCAAGACAATGAGCAGTTCCTTAATCATATTGATGGACCTGTTGCAAAAGAAAGGATCATATATTATGCCACCTATAAGAATCTAGAGAAACTGCATTCCACTGAGACTTGGCTCTGTGATGGGGCATTTGCAGCATGTCCTAAGTTAAGCTATCAGCTGTGGGTAGTACATGCTCAGCTTGATAATAAAGTCCTCCCCTTTGCATATTTTTCATTCCTGGAGCCTCAGAGTAGATATAAATAAGAGCATTTAATATTATACAGTAGGGGCTTAAAGCTATTCCCACTGAGGCTGAAAAGAATCCTGGTCCATCAACAAGGGTCAATTCTGATGATGCTGATAAAGATGAGATCACCCTAGCTGCTGAAGAGAAGGAACACAATAAAGCCATTGGCCAAAAAATAATTAGCATGTATTATGAGACAGCCTAATAAAATGCCTTTGTAAAACCCTTCAATGGCAAGGTACAATGGTGTTTCTTCCATTATCAACAGGCTATTAATAGACACCTTAAGGGCAAGGCCCTCCTCAGCTCTCTCACACAGCAAAATACAACAGGAAAATGCAAGTTTCTGATACAGAAGTTTGTTTCTCTTGTTTTTATTAATCCTGAGTATATTGGCCAAGGATTTGAGCTTTTTCTGCAATGACCCTTATTCCTTGAGCCATGAAGCTGAGTTCCAACCTTTCTCTTACTGCTATGAGCCACAGTGGATGGGGCGCAAGGTGGTCAGCTACAGGGGCAAGCCAGCAGCAAAGGCAAGCTGGAATTTCTATCATGCTGTTCTCAAGAATGAAATAAAGACAACATTGGGCCTGGGAAACTGGCATAAACATCTAAAGCCCTCCTGCGGTGTGGATCCCAGATACAACCCCTTCTTTGAGCACCTTAAGGCTGAACAGGGGAAGACCATCTCCTTCCTTCAGGATATGGAAGTGTTGAAACATCTTTGATTACTCCCTCTTGGGAAATTTATTCCCTGATTAATCATTAAGTCAGTGGCACCCATATGATTTGTCCATCTATTACAGGGATCAAACATTTTGAGTCCTAAGGGGAACACTACCTGGACAAGCCCCATGACTGCCATGACGTACATGAACAACATGTGGCTTCTCATGATACTTTATAGTACTCTAAACTCATATCTAATAAAGTATCATTTTCTCTTCTTAATTTCCCCTTTATCTTATTTATTATACTTCCCAGAAGTAATAGAATAAAGGCTCAAAATAAGAGAAGACAATAAAAAGTCTAGCATTTAAAAAGAGCTTATAAAGACAGCTGTCAAGAATAAGTACAAGCTATCTGAGCTTGGGGAGCAGATGTTTCAGGATACCAGGAGTACTGCAATGCTCCTACTGGTGAGGGAGGATTTGAGGCGGGCACTGGCATGTCCCACCAGATGATAGGACCTAGACTTTACCAGGTAGAAAAAGGCCTTCCCAGCCACAGCCCAAGGGCCCGGCTGCTGTAAAGGCAGAACCAATCAATCCTGTAAACTGTCAGGTATAGCACTCCCAGGAATTGACTACTCTGGCCAGCGGAATCAGAAGAGGGTTGGGTTTGGAAGGTTGGTTTGGGTGTTGGGGGTGGTCCCAGTGGGATCAAGTAGGCAGCAGGGTTGTTGTATAGCCTGTTGAAGATCAAAGAGTATATTGTGGTTTCTCTGCTGTCACATACAATTTGGTATGGTTCCTTGGGAGCCTCTGGGCAGGTGTACCACTGAAAATCTTCCCAAGGTACAGGGTTCATTATCAGGGTTGTGTGGATACTCAGTGAAGTGCACAGGGCCAAAGGGAGAGTCAGGAGGGCAATATTAATCAAAGGCTTTGGTTTTGTCGGCTGATGCTTGGCTATTGATCACTGAAGATGGGTACTGGTGCTTAGGTAATTGCAGATGGAAGAGTATCAGAAATATGTATGGAATTAGATTGGCGAGCCAACAGGTTTATAACAACTTTATTTGGTAAGAATGATAATACAGAACTTTTATCTAATGCCTCTGAGCTTATATACTCATTCAAATGCAGGTGCCTCTGGGCATTCTTCCTGGTGCTATGTGGGTGGAAAGGCTTGGGATCTCAAATTCTTTTGGTTGATTGGCTGCTTCATCATCATTTTTGGGGTCTTCAGGAGCAGTTTTTTGGCTTGCTGGTGGTCTATCTTTGACTAACTGGTTATTGGTTCTGGCAGGTTTGGCTGCAGGAGTCATGGGGTCTTTTCCAATTTGAAAGCCATTTGGGACTGGCTTGACAGGCATTCCTGAGGCAAAAGAGCTTGATTAAAAAATAGGTTCACAATTGGGAACTCCAAATTATCAAATGGAGGGTGGGCTTGAACTGGGAGTTCTGGGCAGCTAACTTTAGCTTGCCTGGCCCAGCCAAACCTACCAAGGCTTGGGCATAGCTTTTGGGGCCCAGAATGAGGCCTGTAGCTGCTTCCTGTGTGGGAATGGTTCCTGCACCTGGCTTTTGGATTTTCAAAGCAAATCCAGGAGCAGGCAAATTCTCACCACCATCCTCCCCCCCTGGTGGCTGGGTGCAAGTTCAATTCCTGCCCAGGATCAAACTTGTCACTTCCATAACAAGATAGGAAAGATTGCTACTGTACTCTATTGCAACAAACTTTCAACTTAGTTTATAATAAACATTTTTGGCTCTTTCTGATATTTTATTATATAATTTTAATGTCAAAGCTAATTATCTTATTTAACTAGATAACTTAAATTAAAATATTAGAAATGATTAATAGCTTTTATAAAAGATTTCTATGCTAGAGCCTGGATTATCTAGCTTAAATAGTTGTTTTAGTACTAAAGTATATGTAATTTTAGGGTTGTTGTTATATCAACTATTCTTAAAATAAGTATAGATCTTTAGTTTTTTCTTCAATGTAATTAATTTTCATTGAGCTTAATTTTTAAAAAATAATTTAAGAACTTTTTGTATGGTAAATAAAATAATTTTATAGTGAAAACAGTATAATTACTAGTAGATTATTTTCAAAGTGTATTTTTATTATATTTTTAAATGATTTTATATTATTTTTATTTTATTTTTGGATTTACATGATCATATTACCCTAAAAACTATTTGGAGCTTAATTTTTACTAGGTAAAATGTTCAGCATTTGGTTTTTTGCTTGTTAAATTAGTGTCAACTTCCAGTAGGCTACATGATAATAAACTTTATCTAGACTATTCTAATGTGTTGACCTGGGTATAAAATTAATTTTGACAATCAACATGCAGACAGTTTCAATACTGACTGTTCCCTCTAACATGCAATCCAATTTACGGCAAGTTCCTTCACTTACAACCATACCTCAAGCTGTTAAAGTTTCAATTTTAGTTAAAGAAGCAATTTTATACTGAAAACTAACAAGGGAACCCATTATCTGAATAGAATAACCGCTATATATATGATGTTTAAGTGATCAACCATGGCCAGGATAAGATGTAATCTGAAATTGGGATGACATGTTATTTTCATAAGCAACCCCAAATAAGAAAGCAATAAGATTAGAGCTGTAGCCATTGCTATTGATTTAAGCCAAACCTGTAGCCACTTGAGTCTCCGAAAGGATTATTTTAAATTACATAAAAAGTCCATCTTGAGTATTAAGCAAGTAAAATAGACATACTCAAGAAATCATCCATCTCATGATCTTGCTCCAGCAAAGGGGATGCCACATTATCTCTAAATGCTTCTTATGGACACAACATCTTCCAGATACTTATATTCAAATCTTATAAATAAGGTCCCATCAGGCATCAAAATGAAACTCAAAGAAATTAATATATCTTTTCAAGAAAAGAATTTAAAACTCGCGTTATCCAGATGGATAATGATATGCTTCGTTTACAAGCATCAAAGTTGGTTTCTATACTGAGTAAAAGCTTTTGCCTATTATTTCCTTTAAGGGTTAAATTAGACTCTTGGTTTCCAATTTTATATATCTATCAATAGCCTATCATCAATAAATATATATGTTAATGGTAATTTAGTAAGTAGTCAAGTGCTTCTATAATTGAACAAATGATTAATGGTTGTGACCACCATGGTTGGATTGCTGATAGTTGTTCTGATCATTCCCCTTGTTTGCATCTGCTGCCTGGTTATAGCTGCCAAGGATACTGAAGAGGCTTTCCCCTTGAAACATTCTCATCATCTGCTGGAAGAGGGCACCTGGGCCGGGATTGTTTGCACCTCCGGGGAGATGGCCGTGCTCCTGGTGGGTCTGAATGAAGCTCTTTTGGCGGCGGTCGAGGTGGTTTGGCGTAAACGCTGCACTGGCGAGGGTGGAGAAAGCGACAATCGAAACAAACTTCATTTTTGATAATCAAAAGCACACGCCTTAAGCTTAAATAGGCTTGCAACAAATCAAATGTGGGTAATTAAAGGGTATTTAGAATGGGTAGTGTTCTGATTGTGGATTTGTCTTTAAAGGCATTAATTAAATTAATGATTTTATGGCTTTGTGATGCAGCAGGAATTTGACAACTAAAAGATGGATGTTTATTTCCAATCGGGTTGAGTTTAGGCGCAGGCAATATCAAGCCTCCTTAAAGCCATGGCGCTTCATTGCTTTGCGGGTGAGATTAATTTAGTAGGTGGTGATTTTTAAGTAGGGATTCAAGGTAAAAGTTCAAGCACCAGCTAACTAAAGAAACTCCCATAGTGTGCACTTTGATCTAAGGAAATATAAATTCCACTTCAAAATAAGCAGAACTCTGGCAGTTGGCAGCAGTTTGGCTTGAGAGGGATGATTAATGTGAAATCGATTTATAATGCAAACCCTCTAAATAAAAACATGCAATTCCATCAAAGCAACTTTTAACAAGTTAATCACTAGGGAAGGGACGGAAAAGCAATTGTGAAACACAGTGTCACAAAACCATTTTTTGGTGTTTTGGTTGGTTCACAAAACAATCCATGTGATTTTGTGTCACAACTTTTGGGTAGGTCACAATTTGTGCCTCACTCCATTGTGTAGATCAAAAATATAAAGGAAGGTGGTTTTCATGGTGAAACATATATTTCATTTTGTGAAGGGGCACAAGATATAAAATTAGAATGGTTCTCAAGGGTGAAACAGATGATTTCATTTTGTGAAGGGGCAAGGATGTAAAATTAAAGGAAATTCAGTTATGGGCTTTATTTTTAAATTGAATTTATTAAGCTTTACCTTCTATTACCTCATAATGATAGATTTGATCAAACCACAGTTTGCTTTAGATAATTATATTAAAACACCAATCAATTTTTTAAATATCTACTTCAAGTGAGTATTTTTGCATACTTATGTTGGCACAACACAAAACCACATGATATTGTGCTTGGTCACATCACAATTCATGCAGATTTGTTTTGTGACTTTTGGAGCAGGGCACAAATGTGGAGTGTTGTGTCTGCTCCCTAAAAACACAAAACCAATCTGCATGTTGTGATGGACATGAAAGTCACAAAAGGTTGTGCTCAACTGACAAAGTCACAAAATCATTGTGCAATCAGTTGGTCACAAACCATCTGTGTTTTGGTGCCCGTCCCAACCCTAGTAATCAATTGTTTGCGGCAATATTTGCCTCCGTTGAGATGGGCAAACTAAAGCCATGCAACTAAAAAACATAAATGGTACAAAAATAACAGCAACATCATAGGACAAAGAGCTGTGAAGATTTTTAAGGTGATACAACAAATGCATAACTCACCATTAAACAACATAGCCATACTTGTTGTCAACAATACACAACTGAACAAATCAAACTTGTACATATATATCCCAGATTTCAAACACACCTGGATGTACATTATCTGGACAGAAAAATTATACTTAGAGCACAGAAGCATCAAACAGAAAGTACAAAAAACCCATGCCCACACCAAACAAACCCCAAAAAATGGTGTTGAATTTCCCCTTATTTTGAGTAAAAGAAAGCTCCAAAAAGGAAAGTTAAATTGTACTGGATCAATGCCCATCTAGTCATACTAACTGTTTTTATTCTTAATGAGAATCTTGTTGCTGGAACCCTCCTGTAACAAGCTTCAGAGAGATTTTTTTAAAGAGGCGACCTTTTAAGTTAGTTCCTTGTTTTCACTTTGCTATTTGATCATAATTTCTGCCCTCTTTTCCTCTCAAAGTCTGACCCCTTCAATTTCCCTGTTGGCAGCATCCTTCATCTGTTTGAAGATTTAATCAACCCCTAGCAACAAGCTCCATGAGTCCCATGAGTAAACTCTGTTGCATTGTATTGGTATCCCTTCTTTTGAAAAATATTTAGAGTAGAGTTCTTTGCATGAAGCTTTAACCTTGACTAGTGAATCCTTTGAGAATGTCTTAACTACTTCAAGATCTTCTTAGGCATCCCCAGGGACTTTTTGGGAGCTTCTTTCCTTGCAGCAGCAGTCTCCACTCTCAACACTCCAAACTTTGCTTCAATAAAAGATAAATGAGAAGACATAGTTTGAAAACAAGGTGAGGGAAAGCATAGGTATTAAAATAGATTATTTTATTTATTATGGTTGTTTTCATTTATATACCATTTGGGGCATATTTGGTTGAAAACCCCTCCAGTTCCAGAATCATAACTGGATCCCAATCATGTGATCTATGACACAACAGCATTATTTAATCAAGATCTCTTTCTAAAAGATCTTCACCCTTTCAACTTATACAGAATGTGCCCCAGTACATTCCAGAATCACATGATTCCTTTCCGTGGACATGTACTTCCATGGATTGAAACATTTGAGACTTCTGGTGCCAAAACCCTGTGAAGTCTATGTATTCATGACCAAGCATCATTTTTCCAACTGGGAACCAGCTAATCAATCCTGAATACCTGGACACCACTGTCTAAGATAAGCATTTTTGATATAATTGATTTCTTTGCACTCAAATCCATCTGAATGCTTTAAATCTCAAACCAAGCACCATCCCAGTGCTTTTAAACCACCATTCAGAGGTTGTTACTTTTGGTTAACCTTACTCAAGCTTCTTGACATAGGTCAAATCTATTTTGGCCCTATGATTAAACCCTAATTAATTATATTCCCAGGTATTTAATTAATCAACCATCTGGCCAATTGATTCCTTTACAAGACACCTGTCTCTAAGATTGATTCAGCCAATCTTTGCCTTAATCTTGTTAGTTAGTACAGCCTAACTAATAACAAGAGACTTTATTATTTTTTATTTAAATAAAAGGCTTAATTAGGAACATTTGCCTAAAGAACCCCATAAGCTTATCTATACAAGATCTATAATAAAACACAATGTCTTAATATATGTATATCAGTGTATTTATTTGGCAAAGTATTCCAAGTGAGTGTTGTACAGTCACATAAATATCCATATCTAATCAAAAATCTTTTAGGGAATTGAGTATACACCTTTTAAAATTCCACATCCACAATAGATCCATCAAGTAACTGCTATTGACTCTTAATAATATCTAACCCCCAATAAACTATAAACAAAGATAAGGTTCCTTCCATTTGATCAACAATTTATTGAGTTTATAAATTGGGGCTTTTGATTGATAGTGTTGCAACTGAATCAATGTGGATGCTCAGTACTTGGGAATTGGGGAAGACAACAGTCCAATAGAAAGGACAGAAAAATAAGAATAAGGTATTGTTTATTGTCATAATATTGTGATTGAATATACTATATGGGTGAAAGCCACAAGGCTACAAGGGTGTGGCATAGTGGGAACTTCCATTTAAGGTTTTGAAGCCAAGGAATAACTTCTATTGGGGATCACCAATCAAATAGGTAACACTCCTGATTAGGATGAAGTACCCACCCTTTGATATTGCCATCAGATTAACCCATAATGTTAGATATGTTAGCAGGCAAGTCTGGAAGCTCAGTGGTAACAATAGTGAGACAGCACTTTTTGATGCTCAGTACCAAAAGCTTTCATCAGTTAGGAGCAAGGGGCTAGTGATACTGGTATATACCCCTAGCACTTCTAATACCCTCCATGGAAGAAGAGTAGTATGCTCCCAGTATTAGAGCTGGTGCCCTACTTTTTGGTCACCATATGGAGATTATTGCTGACCAGGGCAATCACCTGATCAGGGTACAAGAAGAGGTTAAAATCAATCCATCATCAGAAAAATGGACTCCTGGGGCCAGTAACTTTGGTGAAATTGACTCCCTGGTATTCAATTCCCTGGTAGTTGATTACTAAGCAAAGTGAGAATTTGGGCTTTTGTCTGATTGTCTCCTGGAATTTTAACCTTTTTAATTTAATGGTACTTGATGTACTAAAATCTTTAATAAAAATAATTAATCTATACTATAATATTCTAAAGAGACTTTTTAGAGTTAATCAAAGCTATAAAAAATATACATTAACTAATAAGAATAAGGGGAAATGAACAATTATATCTCGTTTTAATATGTAACTTACACTCTTTACTAACAGGGTATTTTTTATTGCTGTAAAAATTGAAGCTCTAACAGCACAAGGATAAAGGAAATACATGGGCTAAAAACTTATAAAAGATGGGTACCAAAAATATTTATATGCCATACTTTATATAGACCCACCTAGAAACCTCTAAGATTAAATAGTAGGCTAGCAAAGATTAAGGCATACTATCCCCCTTCAGCTACACATATTTGTCCTAAACTTCCCAGCCCTACCTGAAAGAGTTACTGCTTTTGTTGTGTTCAGCTCCTGGGGACAACATCCTGGAGGACACGGTGGGAGATTTATAATAAAAGATTTGAGGTTTGAAGCTAGCCTTGGGTTAGCCTTCAGGGCAATATTAAGGACATACACCTTAATTTTTTGGAATACAAGATGAGGAATTCTTTTTTGGCAAAAAATGAAAGGAAAAGGCTTGAAGAATTTTAAGGCCAACACAAATGTGGATAAAAAGGTCTTATTAGGAAAAATGATTCTAATTAAATAGTAGAAAAGGGTCAATGATCACTCATTAGGTAGACAGAGTGGGAGAGGGGGTCAGGTTGGGTTGAAATCATACCAGGATCAGTCACAGGGCTGGTATGGCAATCCAGAATGGGTGTACATTGATGTTGAACCCATTTATGGAAGGCAAGGAATTATCCAAAGTTGAAAGCAAAACCGACCAAAGTTTTCACACATATCATTATTCCAAGGTCATATTGAAATAGCATTAATGGCGCAATTTCTGACATCTCCTCCCTCAAGATTGGACACAGGGAGTTGATATTTTTGGAGGAATTTAGAGTGAACTTGGGAAAAAGGACGTCCAGAGGAAAGCAGTTTCACGGTATACTCAATGCCCTTCTTCAAAGTAACTTCACAAGGCCCAACCCAGAGGGAGTCAAGCTTATGGGCTCTGCCTCCAGTAAAATTCTGATAGTAGAGAACCAGGCCGCCTACTTGATACTCAGGGAGGAGGGCTCTAGAGGCATTGGAAGGCAAGAGCTCTGAGGTCTTGACTTTATGGGCAGTTGAATATACTGTTGCCTAAATGTCAATGATATAATTAGTTAAATCTTTGACATGAGCTTCAGTATTGGCAGACACATCAACTTTGATCAAAGGGAGTCCCAAGATTGTGGGAGTTGTGGCTTCACGCCCATACAGCATGGCAAAGGGAGATTGGCCAGTCACTTGGTGTCTACTGAGCCAATAAGCAAAGTGGGCAGCAGGGAGGAACATATCCCAATTGGAAGCATCAGAGATGGTGAGTTTCCTCATGATGAAAACCAGGGTGGAATTTGCTTGTTCCACAGTCCTGTTGGTTGAAGGGCTATACAGAGCAGAGAAGGATTGGTGTGTGCCCATAGCTTCTACAATGGACATTATGAGGTGGGCATTAAAGTTGGTCTCATTTTCAGAAAGCAGGACTTGAGGGCAACCATAATGGTAGAAGATATCTTGCAACAAGTCATTAGTAGTAGTCTTGGCAGTTATATCCTTGGTTGCTCTGGCTTTAATACATTTACTAAAATGATCTATGGCCACCAAGATGAATCAGAACCCAGACCTAGAACAAGGAAGAGGACCAACAGCATCAATACTCACAGTGTGAAAGGCATGTTTAGGAGGGATGAGCTTGAACTGATGTTGGGAAGATTGGGGTTGTTGGAGCTGACAAGAATGACATGAAGCAAGGACATAAGGGATTAGAAGGCGCATATTCTCCCAATCAGAAGTTCTTGAACAACCAGCTATGCGTTTTTTCTATGCTTCTGTGTCCAGTATCAATGTGAACTTGGAGGAAGATGGCTATTCTCATACTGGGGAAGATGTAGGGCATATAGGCGTTGTTGACTTTCTTGAAGAGTTGTCTATCTCAAATCACAGTATCTGATGATAGGGCTTGCAGTGCCAAGAGGATGTCTTCTGGTTCAGTGGTCCAGGAATCAGGGTAGCCTATCAACTTGTATAGGCAATTGGTGTCTGCAGGATGGATTGCTAGTATAGGCATCCTTCACAATCCATCAGTGTTCTGATGTTGCGCACCAGGGCAATGTACCACAGTGAAATTGTATCCTTGTAAGCGCAGAGCCCAACATTCTAATTGACCTTCAGACTCCTTTCAATTGCTGCAGCCATTTAAGGGATGAATGATCTGTTACTACATTAAAGTGGGTCCCATAAAATTTATTGCCAGAACTGTTTTGCTGCATATAAAAATGCTAGGCATCCTTTTTGGTAACACTATAGTTCTTCTTGTGTTTATTGAGGACTCACAAAGAATAGGCCACAGGTCCATCCACACACTCATTGTCAAGCTGAGCTAAGGTGGCGCCCACAGCTACTCCACTGGCGTCAGTATACAAGATGAACTCCTTATCATAATCAGAGTAGACTAGGATGGGAGCCTCTTTGAGCTTGGCCTTCAGCGCTTCAAAGGATTGCTGTTGGCTGTCAGTCCATTCAAAGGGTATGTTAAAAAGGAGCTGAACAAGAGGTTCACTCAATTCAGCAAAGTCAGGGATGAACTGGCAATGGTATCCCATCATGCCAAGAAACACTTGGACTTCCTGTAGGTTTGTGGGAGGCAGCATCTGGTCAATGACTTCCACCTTATTATTCATGGGGTGTATTCCAGTTTGGGTGACCTCATGGCCCAAGAATTTGAGTTGTTCTTTAAAGAAAGAGCACTTAGAGGGTTTGAGCTTTAAGCCAGCTTCTCAAATCTTGATGAAGACAGCTTTGAGATGGTCCAAATTATCATTAAAAGTGGAGCTGAACACAGTGATATTGTCAAGATATACTAGAACACAGGAGAGCTTCAGATCCAGTAGAATAGAGTCCGCAGCCCTTTGAAATGTAGCTGGGGCATTGCAGAGACCTTGGGGCATGCAAGTGGGCTCATAGAGGCCTTCTGAAATGATAAGGGAAGCCTTTTCTCTTTCCTTGGGAGACAAGTCAACCTGCCAGTACCCAGAAGCTAGATCCATAGTGGAGAAGAATTTCCAGCCTCCCAATTGTCTGAAAGCATCATCAATCCTAGGCAACGGATATGAATCCTTTTTTGTGAGCAAGTTTAGACAGTGGTAATCCATTACAATGTGGTGGCCTCCATCCTTTTTCTTGAGGATCAGCAAGGGGGAGGCCCATGGACTTTAGGAAGGAGCCAGTAGCCCAGTGTCTAAAAGTTGTTTGAGCTCTTTAGATACCTGAGCGTCCACTACCCTACTGCAGCAGTAAGGCTTAGCCCAGAAAGACAGTGCATCACCTGTATCAATCTGATGGATGACCCCTTTGGCTAGGCCATAGTCTGTAGGTCCAGAGGCAAATATATTTTTAAACTGATCAAGTAGCTCAAGTACATCTTTTTGTTGAACCAGGAATAGCTGCGGGAAGTCAGAAGTGGTGAACAGAAAGAGAACCTGAGGGTCTTCTTCTGGTAGATTAAAGTTGCTGAAGGTTCCAAAAGGGTAGAAGGATGCCACTTGTTCTGCTCCCAATATGCGTCCATGTCCCACAACTTGGCCCTGCAATACTTGCATAGGCAAAGCAGTCAGGTTAGCTAGCAGCAATTGCACAGGCTCATTATGGGTTTGGTCTAAGATCCCTGGGCATAATTGAGGCTCTTTGCGGCTGAGAGACTCAGGAGAGTACAATTCTAAGAATAATTTCTCAGAAAGTTCATAAGATATCTGAGAGTCTATAATTACCTGGGAGCCTGGAGAGATGGTAATAGCTGCGGGGGCAAGGAGAGGCACACTTTCCTCTGCAGGACAGAAAGGAGGAGGGAAACACATATTGGAGGAGTGAGTTCTGTACTTGAGCAAGAAGATACCCGTGGGGTACTTGAGCACACAAGTCTTACTATGTTTGCCTGGTAGGTGCAGAGGTTCTTCAAAAATCAAAGGGACCTCATATCCTAAGAGAAATAGGTATTATATCAAAGGTTTACAATCACATTATATTTGCAAAGGAATTGTGTGCCAACCAGGAGATCATAGCTTTTGTTCTCTAGGACAACAGTGGGGGAAGTAATGATGAGTTTTCTGAACCTCATGGGCAGGGCAGAGTAGGCACCAATAGCTTGAGTTTGAGCCATGCCAGCAGTACCATATGATTGAGTTTAGTTAGTTTGGAATCCAGCTTAAGCTTCTTCATTAACTTAGATGATACAATGTTGACTGGGGAACTTGTGTCCAGAATTGCATTGATTTTAACCTTTTGGATCAACACTTTTACACAGGTAGTATATTTCTCAAAGGGGGGTAAGACGGCCAACATATCTTTTGCTTCTTCTAGCTCTTTCTCCCATTTTTCTAACATGCATCTTAAGGCATTAATTTCCTTATACACAGTCTGTAACAGGAGGGATACAGTCACATTCTGGAAGAGGGCCTCTTCTAGCTCAGCAGCTTCTTCTGAGGAGAATGCTAGACCCGGGGATGAATGAGCCAGAGCCATATGAGGACAAGTCATCATGGCCTTGGCTTTATTTGTAGGTGAGCAAGTTATAATTATGGTTTTTCCTGAGTAAAGTATTTAGGGGACTGACACAGTTTCTGGGACAGCCAAAACGGAGTAGCCATAACTATCTGATTCATTTTTAGTCAGAATCTTCAGGCTCAGAGTTGCTTGAAAGATTGTGAAATAGGTGAAGGATAGTTGGGCCAAACAAAGGGGGAGAAATCTTGTTGGAGGGAGGATCAGGAGGAGTCAGGGAGATTGGTCAGCACAGAGCTTCTTCACCTCCAAGCTGGCTTCTCTTTTCCTGCCTTTTCATTTGGGTTTCACCCTTCCACACGGGGGTTGGTGCAGGTACGTGAGTGGTGTCTAATTTGTCCACAGCTGTGACACCCTTGTCTCTTAGGCTGTCTACTTGAACTAAAAATCATAATACATGGGGTACAAGAGGTAGTTCCAGCGTTACTAGACTTTTTCTTAAAAATCACAGTACCTCCATGGGTCAAATGCATGTCTTGCAGGAGAGTCTTGATAATCTTAATAGAATTAAGAGATGCCTTATGAGCCAGAAAAGTGTAGGCACAAGAGCTGTTTCACCTTCAACGCATTGGAGCATGCCGTGTATGCTTCCCAGGGGGTCAACTGAAGACAAGTACTAAGCTGATGACCTTTGATATTGAAGAAGTTGGCAAACTCAGCCAGAGTTTCCTTGGGTTTGAAAGAAATATACATGAAAGCATCTTTCTTGACCTCCAAGCTGATATCTCCTCCAAATCCCTCAATGAGAAGGTGTTTCATATCCTCCCAAGTGACACTAGAAGGGAGTTTGGGGACAACAACTTCTTGACAAGTATGATGTAGCCAGATAAGAATGTGTTCCTTCTTAAGCTTGTCAGTAGCCCTACACATTGAAGTCTTGTAGATTGTCAGAAAGGCAGCAATGGTAGAGGTCTTAGGGCTGTATATTTTTTTGAATGAGGGTTTATAATTGGGATCATTGAACAGCAAGGTAGGTTAGCTGTTACCACCCTGATTGAGAACATTAATGTGGGGATTGCCCTCAAACTTAGATTTCACAGCTGGTTGTCTAGCCCATAGGAGTTGAAGGATCTCCTCCAAGGTGTCTATATGTTGAGCAACTTGGGTTATTGATGATATTTTCAAAGCTACAGATAGATGTTAGCTTTGTAAATGTACTCTACCTAATCCTATGCAAGAGCACTACAGATTACAATAGAATAGAACTTTGAAGATTATTACATTTATTGAAACTGGAGTACAATCTAGCCAGTGGCTGCAAAATATACAGGTGTAACTAAGAACTTTTTATCATCCTTTCAGGTGTATGTATCAATATATACTGCAAGAACCCTTTTTCTTGTCCTTTTAGACAGTTCTTAGTGGTTACCTTTGCAAAAGGTCCATCTTTGCTGGCTGCGCCTATCCTGATTAGCTGTCCTTGGCATGTGTGCTGCTACTGGCCTTAGCAAGGTGTACATGGCACTTCAGCTACATCCTACACTGTTATTGAGCTAGCCTACTGATATTTATCAATTGGCTGTATTTTTACACGCCTATTATTGCGCTGGGAAACTACTCTGTATTTAGTTGACACTTAAAAATAGTCCCTTTTCAGTCCTCCTACATTGGAAGGTAGGATTCCAGTATTCTATTTGTAGCGCTTAATCAGTGGTACTTTTCTGGCTGGCAAACCTTCTGCTTATTAATGCAACGGGTCACATTGGAGATTATACACCGTATAATATCAGACTCAATCCAATATCAACTTGTAGATTATCCGCCATGTAATGCTGACACAAACCAATAAGGAACCAATTATACACTGTGTAATGCTGATCCAAACTTGGTATTTATTAGCCATATGTACATCACTTGTTTGATATGCTCATAAACATCATAAGGCTGGGTAAGGCTGAGTTGATACAACGTCCAGCAGGATAGAATAGTGATATACAATTGATGATTATATGATTATACGCCGTGTAATCAGTGATAATTATTATATTGCTAACATTTATACAGTGTATAATTGCTAAATCAATTATAAAGAACTAGTAATATATGGTGTATAATCACTACACATTGTAATGATTATATATGATAGTACAGCGCATATTTGTTGCATCTATCATAAAAAACTAACAATTGCATGGTGTATAACTGCCATATCTATTATAATAAACTAATGATTATATGGCGTATAATTACTACAATTGATTAAATGATAACCAAGTGATAATACGGTGTGCAACTAATAAAGATCTGCGTACAATGATTAGCCTGATCATTTGTGTTCAATCAGCCTAATCTCATACTAGAATAAAGCTGTTTTGTCCACTGATATCCCTGGCAATAATGGCAACAGATCCAAGTTCATCAACTTGTATCTGTTTTACTGCCAAAGTGCCTGCAATCCCATTGACATGGGTGGCTAAGGGGGTAGCCTGAGCTGTCAAAGGGCTCACCTGCTAATTCATTGTTTCTTTCAAGCAAGTAAGGTTCTCCACTTCATGTTCCAGAGTGTCCTGTCTATCTGCAACATCATTTTTTACCGCTGCCAAATGATCCAAACCAAGGGCACAGTTGACATGATGTTTACCTTACAAACCAGGGCAGCACTCATGGTCTGTATGGATGGGGGTATCAAGGACCTCTGCTTCTCCTTTACCACCTGATTCAGAGGATGAATCATCTGGATCAGAAAGGCGTTGTTGCAAATACTCAATCTCGCCCCTCAGCATAGTTACTTGGTCTGTCAATGAAGCAATGCAAGGGTCAGGCATAGGCTAAGTTGGAGTAGGATGCTGAACAGAAGCTTGGCATCAATTAGTGGCCTTGAGCACAGCTATGGATTCACATACCTTGGCCTCAAAGACAGATGAGACCTTGGCAGAAGGAGCAGAGGGAGTCACTTTGAATGAGGCTACCTTGTAATCCACATAGTTTTGAACCTGACTTAGAGTTTTGCCTAGTGCAACTTTATCTAAATCATATTTTTGGTGCAGATGTTGACCCCACTTGCCAATGTGGTCTCCAACCAACTCAATTTGAGAATTGACATGTTCTTGAAATTGGTTGAGATTTTTAACCAAGGTCTCAAAATCCAGACAACATTTCAAGAGAGTCATTTCTATCTATCCTTGACAATGTAGCTTGGTGCTCATCCAGTTTGTATAGTCAATTTTTGATGTACTCATGGAGCAAGGTGCAAAGTGAGTTCATTTGCAAGGTTAAGTATTTCTGGGATGCCAACAAGTCAAGTTGGGTTTCAGAAATACAGGCAAAAAGGCTATGAGTCCACTCCTGATAAGCCATATTCAGCACATGATTATTAGAGACAGCAGTAGCCACAGAAGTCAGGAGCAAATATGAGATCCTAAAGCTAACTGGTATTGAACTAGAGCAAGCTAAATGAATTGGTTGAACAGTATGCCAATATTTTCCATGGACAGACTGGTGGGGGAGACCAAAGTCCAGCAGGAAGGTGTACAGATCTTTGGAGGCATAGCCAGGTTGGAGGCCAGGAATGGTATGCATCTCCACAGTTCCTGTATGAAGGAGGGAGCGCACAATGTTGCAAGCTTGTTCATAACTGAGAGAGAAGCTGGAAGGGGGCCCAAAGCAGGCCAGGGAGATAATAGCAATATCATTGAAGTGGAGGGGGCATTGGTGGTATCCTCCTCAAGCAGATGAATAGAGACTTTGGGTTGATTGGGTGCTTCAGAGACAAAAGGAGAAGGACCAGAGAAGGCGCAGGGGAACAAAGTAACCAAGGGACTTGAAGCCCCTATAGTGAGCACCATTTTGTTGTGTTCAGCTTCTGGGGACAACATCCAGGAGGACACAGCAGAAAACCTTTATAACAAAAGATTTGAAGTTCAAAGCTAGCCTTGGGTTAGCCTTCAGGGCAAAATTAAGGGCATGTACCTTAATTTTCTGGAATACAACATTAGGAATTGCTTTTTGGCAAAAAGGAAAATAAAAAACTTGAAGAATATTAAGGCCAACATGCAAATGTGGATAAACTTGTCTTTATTAGGAAAAATGATTATACTTAAATAGTAGACAAGGGTCAATGATCACTCCTTAGGTAGACAAAGTGGCAGAGGGGGTTCACGTTAGGTTAAGGTCATACCAGGGTCAGTAATAGGCTGGTATAGAAATCCAAATGAGTGGACATTGATTTCAACTCATTTATGAGAGGCAAGAAATATCTGAAGTCAAAAGAGAAACCAACCAAATCTCTTGCATATATCATTATTCAAAAGCCATATCAAAAATAGCATTAATGGCACAATTTCTGACAGCTATTTAAAACAAATAAGGCTTTTAAGCCTTAAACTAAAAAGCAAAGATTTAAGGTGAAAATACAGAAGCAAAGCAAAGCAGGGTTTTTTCCTCAGGATTTTTATCCTTCCGCATCTTGGCTCCTTCCATGAGAGCAGTTGTACTGAGCTCATGCTGCTGCTTAAAATCTGAGGCTGTATAATTCACATTGGTGGCGTCTTAGATGGCCTTGGTGAGCAGGAAAGACTTAGTGGAGGGCTTAGTGGGGAAGCAGCTAGAAAGATATCTGTGCTTGGAGTAAATTGTCTCTGGCTCATGGGGAGGAGATTGAAGAACTTAATAAACTTGGGGGTGAACCCCCAAGTTAGACTTGAGGTGCCTATGACAGACCTTTTACAATGAAGTCCTCTTCAGCTCCCTTTTAATTGCGGCCTGGTACATGATTCATGAGGTGTTTTCTCTGGCCTTGTTGCACCTTTTTGTCACAAATAACATCTAAATACTTGTATTGAAAACCCAGGAATCAAACTCTGGCCCTCATTAGATGCTGTGGGCCAACCAGGATGGACAGGGACCCACACAACTGAACATTTGTCACAAAAGACTTTTCATTAATTATATCTAAAACCAGGAGTTAAACCCTGGCTCTCAGAATATGCCTTGTACTGATCAGGATAGACAGGGACCTGCCAACCCATGGACCCACTACCTGCACCATACTGTCCCCATGAGTACCTTTTGGACCAGTAAATTTTACTGAATACCCATCAAGCCCTGCCTACTCCAAATTCAACTTGGAGAAAATACCACTTGCGCTCCCTGGCAAGAACTAGAGAGACTGAAACTATAGGTTTCAAAAGAAAGTTCTATGTGAGGCTAACAAGATTTTTCCAATACAAGTACAATTATCTGCCTGCCTACCTGGTCCCTATAACCCCGCCTTTGACCCCTCAACTGGCTGCCTCATGGAACCTGCCACCGCCGCTTATGCCAAATCCACTCAGCTGTTTGAGATACTTTACATTAAACTGACAGGCCTGATTAACTCTGTGGTGCCAAACTCTGGCCCTTGGTTCTTATTCAGGTGGTCCTTAGCTCACGTCATTGTGACTGTATGACAGTCACTTTTAGTGTTTAGCCAAATAAATGCTCCAAGATATACAATGTTTTTCTGTTTGGTTATTTATTTAATATGGGTAAGTTTATTCTAAACTCTTTGGGGAAAGATTTCCATATGGAAACTATTATCTATATTTAAATATAAGAATAGAATATGGTTTGATAGTTAAGATGTACTAGCTGGCAAAATTTAGGCAAGATTGTCCAAATCAATCTTGGGGACTAGGTTTCTTGCAAACAGTTTAATTAACCCCAAAGGTTGAATAAAATATCCCTGTGGATATGATTAATGAGGATTTAATTCTTAGGAAAAAATGAGCTTTACTGTTTTAGCTAAAGACTTGGTGTCTTTGAATCAAATTTATTAACTATTTATGTTAATTAATATAAATAAAAAGGGCTCAATTAACTGACAATAACTAAATGTAGATAATGATATCTGGGCATTTGGGTTTTATCTGCTGGTTCCCAGTTTGAAACAATGATAGCTTGGATGAGTGGTATGAAAAATCCACAAGGTATTTGGCGCTGGGAGCTTGGAATGCTCCATGCCAAATCAATACATTGAAACAAAAAGTATCATGTGATTCCTTTTTATTTTGGGTATATTCTCATAAGTTGAGAAATGCAAGGATCTTTTAGGTAAAAATCTGGATTGAATGGAATTGTTATGTCATAAATCATGCAATAGGAATCAAGGTTCAACTCCTAAACTGGAGGGGTTTTCAGCCAAATATTTCCCAAATTTATATAAGCAAAAACAGAAACATTCCAATAATATATTCTGTAAAAATCAACTGTTTTCCATTTTTTCTTTTTCAATTATCATACCTTCTTAATTTTTATTTGAAAAAGCAAATTTTGGAGCCCTTGGAGTAGAAACTGCTGCTGCCCAAAAGAAGATCCCTGGAGGAGGCCTGGGAGAGTCTTGAGGTTGTAAAGACTTTGGCCAAGGAATCATTAGTAGAATTGAAAGCAGTGACTGATGAGTCATATTCAGACTATTTTTCTGAAGAGAGAACCCCTGCACAAGGGAATTAGATCTATGCCTGGCAATTGTGGAACTTTCTAGTAGGGTTTGATGAGATCTTTCAGCAGGTGAAAAACTCTGCCTGCTGGGAGATTGAGGCCCTCCATTTAAGAGAAGAGAAAAGTGTGAAAATAATGGCCCAGTGGTGTAACAGAAATAAGGTGTTAATACATAAAATTGCCTCCTTGGGAGTAAATCTCTCCAAAGTTTTATCCTGGGATGGTTCTAGCAAAATGAGTCAGCCTGGAAACAAGAATGGTAAGTTTGACTGGATGAACTTGGATCCCTCAAAGTTATCAAGTTATCACCCATACTATGGTGTAAATTACCCACTAGCCTAGTAGTACCCCATCCCAAGTCACCCAGTGCCTCTACCTATGCCTAGCTCCCTGATACTTTGAGTGAAACCCTTCCCAATCCAAAGGGGCTCAAAAGTACCCTCAAGAAAGGCCCTATATCTTTATGCTTCATTATATAGGAATACTTGGAGAGAACATTGAACCACTGCACAGTATACTCTGGCTATAATAAAGCCAAGGCACTAAATATTTCCAGCACAGATTTTCAGGTGTCTGTCAAATTGCGCTTTATTATTTGAAATAATAAAGAGCTCATGCAAAAGTATAAAAACCATAAGACTTGAGGTTATTGTCATGAATGACATTTCACTACTTGTATTGAAGCCCTGTGAATTGAGCCCTAGCCCTCAGGAAATTCCTTGTGTCAACCAGAGTAGATTAGGACCCGCCAGACTGCTAGTTGGGCCAAACTCTGGGCACCAGAGATGCCTTCTCCCAACCAGGAGGAAAAGGAACCTTTTGGCCTTCCAAGTATCAAGACTGGAAGTTCAATATCAATGTTGGAAACCCTGGAATTAAACCCTGACCCTCCAAAGGTAAATTAAGCCACCCAGGATGGACAGGGACCCACCAACTCAATGAGTCACAAACCCGAGTTGTTGAATTACTCCAAGACCCACCTTCTCCTAAGGACAATTCCCCAAATGGTCACCAGATTGCTGCCAGCCTTTTTCCACAAAAGACCAGGACCTATGCAGAGGTTGTAGATTGCCTAAAAGAGGTTTAAAAAAGCCTACTGCTAGCTCTGCCAATGACCACCAGTGGCTGCCAGTCTGAAGTCCAGAAAGGGTAATAAAATTTTACTGCTCAGGTGATGTTGTTAACAGTATAGGCGGGAAAAAAAGTGCCACTTCTGTTCACCAGAGCAGGCACAACCTGGATCTGCCACCCTCAAGACTCTAATGCCAAGATCCATGCCCTGCCAGTGCCTTGTCTGCAAACCTGAACCCTGAAAAAATTGAGGAAGCAAAATCCCATGGTATAAAAGCCCCAGTGGTATGGTGATGACCATATTGTCATTTTTGATAATAAAGTTTTATGAACCTTTGGTTCAAAAAGATCTTAATTTATCTAGTCTTAGTGATCTTTCATCTTAACTCTAGTCCAAGTAAACCATCAGGTGACTGCCCCCTCCAGAGACCAACCTGCTGACCCTCCTCAGGCACTATACCATCCCCCTGGAGTCCCATTTGGACCTGTGCATTTTACCAAATACCTGCCCAACCCCGCCTACTTGGAGTATGACTTGGAGACCATCCTCATTACTGACCCCTTGGCAAGAACTAGAGAGAAGGAATACATATGACACAAAGGAAAGAGGATTGAGGTGCTGACTTTATTGTTCAAAGACAAGTACAATTATCTATAACATACTTTGTCCCCATGACTCTGCCTTAACCCCACAACCTAACCGCCCAATGGATCTCCCCACCACTGCTAAGATCACGTCCACTTAACTGTTTGGAGTACTCTAAATTACTTTGACAGGATTGGTGGACTCTATGCTGCCCAACTAAAGACCCTGGTCTTTAATTGGATGATGTGTATCTATATTATCAAGTTAGCACCTATCCTATAGTGGGTATTACCCACTGGCACAGGGGTACCCTGCTCTAAGTCACCTAATGCCTCTTACTATTCTTGGATTCCTGAAAGTTACGGCTTTAAGCCTGTTTGATCTGAGTATGTGTAATAGATATCTTCCTAGCAAATGGAAGATGGGCACCAAAGATTCAATGTAAAAATTAATGAGCAAAATGAACTTATTTTGCTGGAGAAAAATGCATTCAAATTTATACTCCAAGGTTCAATCCTATTAGCCTTAGTGGAAATACTCCAAGTGGCAAGAGGCTGGTAAGGATCCAGAAGGTTCAGATATTGATGTCAACCCATATTTGGGTAAAGAGAACTCTATAGGTCAAAAGCAAAAGCAAAGGCTTTCACATTGTTGTGAATGTTCATATTCACACTCTTTTGATTTTGCCTTTGGTGCGTTCTTTCAAGGAAAAATACCTTGCTTTTGCTTTTGACCCTCAAAATGAGTCAATTCCCATATATAAAAATGCTGCTGTTTGTCTTCCTCTCTTTGTGCAACTCACTTGCCCCACTCATGCCTGTGGTGAGTGATCACACTGTCTTTATATTGTTTTTCTGTAACTGTCACAGATGAAAAACTCCTGTTAACAATAAACATATAGAAACCCCAACTACAGGATTCAAACCCCAGTACCCTACAGGCCACCCAGCTGCCCACGTTTTTTTGGGCTCAAATCAGAAATGAATTCAACTTTGGAGAATTCCCAAGACTCGCCAGTATGTAACCTTATACTTCAAAGCCCTGTCTCCAGAAGGATTCTTTTAGTCCCACCAATGAGAATACTAAACCAAATAATGATTCCAAAATAACTGGGCCACTACTAATGGGGGATTGAAGAAACTTCCCCAAGAAAGTGGGCCACCAGAGGATAAAAACCTGTGGCTTAAAGAGGGAATTCAAGTTCCCCTGCCCCAGTCCAGCCAATGAGGAATCACTCACGCAGGGCGCCATTGAGGGTTAATAAACCCTGATAGATATACACCACCCATCCCAAAGGGGTTTGCAAAAGTTTTCCTATAGCAGATAGGCATACTTATACCCTGGGCTGCCAGGAAGTTGCCTATTCCAATTTTTACATTAAAGCAATATGAACCTTTGGTTCACCCAGGTCATCCCATATTTTATTTTAGCACTCTTTCATTTGCATTCTAACCTTTGCATCACCGTCTACCACACTAGCAAATCCCAAGAAACTGCAGACAGATCACCCAAGCTATAATGTCCTCCAGGAGCACCCTTCGGCCCAGTACATTTTACTGAATACTTCCCAACCCAGCTGTCTCGCTTTTTGCATTACAGCACCACAATTATTTGGGATTATAGGGCACAGGACATTTGCTTCAATAAAGTCATATGCAAGGGTATGAGTAGTATTGTACCAGAAGAGCTAGGATTGAATGGAACCAGGATTATTGTCCAGCCATGGCTTCTGATTGCGCAGAAGCACTTAAGGATTAGGATAAAGGTCAAACAGATTAAAGATATATCAAAGATGGTTCAAGAGTAAAGCTTTTTTTATTGTGAGTGATTCATTCTTCTTATACCTTCTGCAAAGGTTAATCCATGGGCTGCTAGCAATGTCTTCTAGGACATTCTAACATGCCCCTAATTTGGGTAATTATTAATCTAGGTTTGGCGCTTATTGTCACGTCAACCAATAGAATATTTTCATCTTTATCCAGAACAGGTGATCATTGCTGGCATGGAATAATTTAGTTACTTCAGGATCACTTCCTACCTCTCTGGCATAACTCAAATTCAATGCTTAATTAATATGATAAATATGGGAATTCAAGATTATAGGGAATTGAACCCAGCACCTTGGCACTCAATGTAAAAAAAGTGGAGCCTAGGTGCTTGAATATTTGTAGGAGGCACACAGCGTTGCAATTTTTTAGTGGATGTGTAAAAAGTAGTTTGGTGCTCTAGCGCCTAATCCAGTTGCTAGGCAGCGCCGCAGCGCTTGTGTATTTTTAAAGTGCCGCGACGGCAAATCATGTATCATTTAATTGCCGTGGTGGCGCTTATCATTGGCTAGTTTAAGGCTCAGGTCAGCAGACTACTGCTGATCCAATATGCATATAATTTATACTACCAATTTATGTAATTTGGTAGCTTTAATTCAGATCTACAAGCTCTTTTATAAGTAGTATCATTGTATTTTGTACTACTAATTTATGGATTTGGTTGTAACAGTCCCAGTCTGTGGGCTCTGTCATAATTGGCATCATTGCTTGGTCAAAATTCCCAACACTGGCCTATTGAGAATTTATCTTAGAGGAAATCCTACTCCACAACCCCAAAGCCAGGACCAGAGAAATTGAGTTTATTGGCCAAGAAGGAGCCTGTATCATTGTGCCTCCCTGCTTTTCAAGACAAATACAACTACCTGCCCACCTACCTGGTACCAATGACTACCCCTGACCCTGCGGCCCAACTTCCCGCAAGAATCTTCTGCTGCAAGTGAATCCACCTTGACCCAAATATTTGGGGATATATAAATCACTCTTACTGGCCTCATCAATTCTATGGTGCCTTCTAGCGGCCCATGGGCTATTCTTGGGAAATCTTTATCATATATTGTAAAGTTAGCACCCATCCTGTGTGGGCCCTCCCTTCAGGACCTGCAGGCTGTCCACCTGCAAGCTCTCAGGAACCCCCTACAGGGTGGATCCCTGACAGTAACAGTAAACAATATATATTCTGTTTCACTATGTCCAATAAAAATTAAGTTATATTCACATTTCTGTCTTTGTGTCTTCAAATTATTTGGCAACTCTCTCTAGCCACACCTAGTAGAATTTTATTATTCAGGGCCACAAGTTAATTGCTTTACCTTCCCTGCCAACTAACCCAAGGCTTAGTACAAATCCAATCCTAAGGTTAGGATTTCCTGTTGTGTGTCTGTGCTGTTCCTCAAAACACAGCACACATGAATCAACTCACAAAATATCTTTCTCTAGGCAATTCAAAACACTTAATGAACTATGAATTCACAGCAATTACAGAATCTATAATAAAATGTAACAAATCTATGTATGTATATCAGTGTATCTATACTGTAAATTCAGAACCTAAAGGTAAAAATATGGGACTGCAAAATTCTTTTGCTATGACTTCATCAACTTAATGGAGTAATTTTCATCCTGGAACAACTTAATTTTTTATATAGAAGGATGAAAAATATTCTAGTAAGTTGGTGAGTTCACTACAAAAGAATTTGAAAATCCTGCATTTTTACCTTTAGGTTCTGAATCCACAGTAACAGGAATATTTCTGACACTGCTAAAATTTCCCCCATTCCAATTTGAAACAAAAAGGAATTTCTTCTCCAAATACAGCTAAATATGAGCAGAATTTCCCCCAATGAACCAGGAAAAACAAGATGATTGAAGTACAAACAGGACTTAATGAGAACTGTAATGATTTAACATCTGGGCAGGCACCCACTGTGGTTGTCCAGGCACCTGCCATCCCCACCAACCACCTGCCCCCAGCCTGCCTGACAGCCCCCCCCCCCTCCGCCCCGCCTGCCAGCATCTCAGGGTTCAGCCAGCAGGTCTCCCAACCAATAAGATGTCACTAATGGAGTTAATCATTCAAAAACACTCTATCAAAAGGGTGAAAACATGAAACCCAACAATGCAGCTCTGAACAACATGAGATCAATTCCCCAACCTTGACCATCAATGATGGCCCCAACCATTGGGAATCTGGGACCCAGACCAAATGGTTGGGGCCTAACTCTTGTAAGATGTGCCGCCCAAGTTGAATATATAAACAGAGGTCACCCTGAACCTGATTCTCTTCCTGGCAGTGTTGCAACCAAGTTTTCAGACTTGCCTGCTAATGTATATTACAATACACAGGGGGCGCTTAATGAGTTGCCCCTTGACGTATCTAACAACATG
>QTSX02001806.1:0-35211 GCA_014839935.2 Entomophthora muscae | reverse complement strand
GTCTTGGCAACTCCTCCGTGTCCTGTCTCCTTATGGGCTTGCAGCACCAACAAAAGGCAAAGACTAGGCCTTGCATAGGGCAAGTAATGGTCTTGTACCTTCTTAAAAAGTTGATTGTCACAAATGAGGGTGTCTTCAGATAGCTTAGCAAGGGCAACTTGAACTTCCTCTGTCTTGCTTTCCCATGATGAAGGGTATCCAATTAGTTCATACAACTGGTCAGCTTCAGCAGGGTGTAGAGCAAGGATGGGCATTCTGGACAGGCTGTCAGCATTCTGATGTTGAATCCCAGGGTGGTGCAACACAGTGAAGTCATACCCTTGCAAACAGAGAGCCCATCTAGCTAGTTGTCCTTTAGGTTCCTTGAGTTGCTGTAGCCATTTGAGTGAAGCGTGGTCAGTAACCACAGTGAAATGGGTGCCATACATGTAGTGGCAGAACTGCTTGATGGCATGTAGCACAGCAAGGCACTCTTTCTTGGTCACACTTTAGTTCTTCTCATGTTTATTCAGGACGCAGGAGGTATAAGCTACAGGGTGATCCACACCCTCATCATCCAGTTGAGCCAAGATAGCCCCAATAGCCAGGTCACTATCATCAGTATACAAGATGAATTCCTTATTGTAGTCAGGATATACTAATATGGGAGCCTCTTTGAGTTTTTGTCTTGAGGGTTTCAAAGGCTTGTTGCTGGCTGGTGGTCAATTTGAAAGGGACATTACGCAACAGCTGGACCAAGGGTTCACTAGTGTCAGCAAAATCAGGGATAAATTGCCTATAGTATCCCATCATGCCCAGAAAGACTTGGACTTCTTGCAGGTTGGTGGGTGGAAGCATTTTGTCAATGGCTTCAACTTTCTTAGTCATGGGAAAGATTCCTGTCTGAGTCACCTCATGTCCCAAGAATTTAAGGCATTCCTTGAAGAAAGCACACTTAGAGGGCTTTAACTTGAGGCCAGCTTCTCAGATCTTTATGAACACCTCTTTGAGGGGGGCCAGGTGGTCTGTAAAGGTAGCGCTGAAGACAGTTATGTCATCTAAGTACACTAAAACATACAAGAGCTTCATATCACAGAGAATGGAATCCATGGCTCATTGGAAGGTAGCTGGAGCATTGCAGAGTCCTTGTGGCATTCAAGTGGGCTCAGAAAATCCTTCCAAAGTGATGAGTGCAGCCTTCTGTCTATTTTTGGGAGAGAGATTAAATTGCTAGTATCCAGAAGCTAAATCCATAGCAGAGAAGAACTTAGAGCCCCCAAGGCGGTGTAGAGCATTGTCAATGCGTGGTAAGGGGTAGGAGTCTTTCTTGGTTAAGAAATTCAAGTGTTGGTAGTCCATCACAATATGATGGCCTCCATCTTTCTTCTTCAGTATGATCAAGGGAGAGGCACATGGACTTTGGGAAGGAGCAATCAGTCCACTGTCTAAGAGCTGCTTAAGCTCCTTAGATACCTGAGCATCCTCTACCCTACTATAGTGGTAGGGTTTAGCACAAAAGGGGGGAGCATCACCAGTATCAATCTGGTGAATGATGCCCTTGACTAACCCATAATCTGTGCTGTCTTTAGCAAAGATATCCAAAAACTAGTCCAGTAGGTCAAGCACCTCCTTCTGTTGAACCAGAGATAGTTGCAGAAAGTCTTAGGCGGTGAACAATGATAGAACTTGTGGCTCATCCTCAGGTAAGTTGAAGTCCTAGAATGTACCAAAGGGATGAAGAGATAGGACTTCAGGAGCATTCAATAGCTTGCCATATCCAACAACCTGCCCTCTAGACACATGGGTCATTATTTTAGGGATTAGGCCATTTTCTAATGCACATGCTGCTCAAGTCGTAGCATAACAGTTCGATTTTGAAAAAGTAACTAATTACATATTTTATATTTAAAACATTAATAACTCAATGAAAAATTAATATTTTTTCACACTGTAAACTATCAAAATGAAGCTAAGAATCTTATCTTTCTATTGGTGTAAATATTTTAATGTGTATAATATGCTCAATATTAAAGCAAAAGTAATTTAAAAGAGTATAATCCAGATTTTATTATATGATTATATCTAATGATATAAAGTAGATCACTTCAAAGCTAATAAATACTCTTTTTTTAATATACAACAGCTGTTTTTTATTTGACGAAATTAAAGATAAAATTGAGGGCTTTATTTTTGCATTTTATTTTATTTAAAAAACTCAATTATTTAGGATTTTATGATAGTTTAAAGTTAGGGTATTTTTATCACTGTTTAGATTGATTTTAAGGTTCAAGTAAGCTTCGAACCTCAAATTAAGCATTCTTTAAATGGAATTCTTTAATATTTTATCATTTTAAAAATATGCGGAAGAGTTACAATTAACTGAATACATCATTTTAATTGATTTGCATTGATTACAAAGAGGATATGATGTAATAATAATGCTTAGCTGCTTCACATGTATCACTTGTGCATAAAAACTGGGTATTTAATTAATTCTGCAAGCATAAATTCAAGTTCAAACTATAATAAAAGCTATCACACCATTTCTTTCAGAATGGTGTCATTTAGCTTGGTATATAAGAGCTAAAGCACCACAAAGCTTCTAATCCAAAAGACCCCATTCAAAGGCCACATTCTGATCATAACTACTACAACATTAAGGCGCATTTCAGAGATCTGACCTAATTACAGATTCAAAATACTATCATGTCCTCAGTTAAATTTACTTCTGCCATGCTACCCTTTTTTTCCTTGAGAGCTTCAACAAAAAGAGAGAGAATTGCAATGTTAAAAAAGGCATTCCTCTTTATTGCTGGTGATGATCTTGATAATTTCATCAAGCACTTCCTTACTCAAACTGAATTTGGGAAAGCTCGGTTCCTGCCAACTATTTGAATTCAAAAAGACAATGAGTTCATTAAAAACTTAAAGGATCTCATGAAATCTTCTCCCCAAAAACATCTCCCAGCCTTGCAATCTCTGGTTACTTCCAGTTACTCTTTAAAAGAGCTTAATGATATGGGTTTTAATATAACCAAAAGTGAGTTTGAATACTCAAGAAAAATAAATAAAAATAAAAATGTAAGTATAATCAAAAAAGCCAAAAAAATAATAACTATTCATTAAAAAAAGAAATAGCTAAAAAATAATTAAAAAAATTGCTGGAAAATTCTTTTGAAACAAGCCAGTTTACAAAAAAAGTGCCTGAAAAAAATTATAAAGATATAGAAAAAGAGATGAGTAATTACTCAACTGAAATTAAATACTCTCTACTTAACAAAAAAAGAAATATATTAAAATATGAAAATAAAAAATGAAATTTTGGTTTCAATTTCTACTTACTATAAATTAATCCCTAAAAATATAATAAAAAGTAAAAAAAAACAAACTGATATGTGCAATATTTGTAATTTAAAAAATTCACTAGAAAAAAGAAGGAAGAATGTGAAAGTAAAAACTTGCCATTACCAGAATCTATAGACAATGACTTAAAGACTATTAATCAGCTCCAAGACTTTTATGTTCATCAAAATTGTGAATATAAAAAAGATATTAATGAATTAGATGATGAGTCTTGTGTTGTAGTTATAGATTATAAAGAAAACTTAAAGGTTGGAGGTGGTCCAATTGAGACCAATAATTGTTTTTATTCAAAAAAACCAATCTCATTATTAGGGTTTGCATTAGTTTTTAAGGAAAACAATAAAATTAAATATGAATATCATGATTTTTTGTCTCAAATATTATCACATGATTTTTTATTTTCAGGTGAGTGTTTTATAAAAATTCTTAAATTAGATAAATTTAAAAAAATAAAAAAATATTGAAGTATGGACTGATAATGGAAATCATTTTAGATCATATGAATTTTTATATTATCTATTTAAAGAGGCACCTAAATATATTAAGGGTTCTATAAAATATAATTGTTTTGTGGAATGTCATGGAAAAAGCATTGTTGATGGTCACTTTGGTGTAATATCAAAAAATTTAAAAGAGAAAGAAAATCATTTTTATATTAAGAATATAAATGATATTAAAAATATTTTTGAGCAAGAAGAAAAAAGAAAAGAGTTATATAAATCAGCGCTATCAGGCTCAAATATTTCTCAAAAGTCATTCTTTTATATTTATGAGAGAAAAGTTAGGCCTATAAGGAAAGAGCACAAAGTTAAAAATCTGTGCATTAATCTTTCATATTTGATGAAAGATGGGAAGTTGTATACTTCACCTTTAACATTTGAAAGTTTCTCAAAATATTCTGAGATAACTTATCATTTGAAATCACATGATGACACCAGAGAAACAAAAATATCAGAAGATGCTAGTGGTGCACTAGGGCAAGTTCATTAAGTAGGGCAGCTTACTAGAGGGTGTATTTTAAATAGAGCTATCAGTCTTTCAAAAACAACAACATTTTTTTCTGAAACAAACTAAGAATATTTATGATGAGCCAAAGATAGGGTAATAGCATTTATAGCTTTGGGGCTGCTATTACTCTCCCATACAACTCATCATAAATATTTTTGGTTTGTAGTTTGTAGTAGCACTTAAGATATTTTCAGTAATACTATAATTTGCAATTTTCAATTCTAAAATTGATGATTTATTTTTAAAAAAAATCATCTAGGCCCAAGATCAATTAAAGTTTTGGAATTTGTTGATTGGATTTTAAGCTTTCTGAATAATTTGAATATGAATAATGCAATTAAGTTATAAAAGAATAAATCTGGCGCCTAGGCATAACAAGAAAAATAATGACCCACATGTATGGGGAGGGCAGTCAAGTTGGCAATTAGCAGTTAAACTGAGTCTTTATGGGAGACATCCAAGATCCCTGGACAGAGATAGGGTTCATTGTACCCTAGCAAGGGAGAAGAGTATAACTCTAGGAATGTATGTTTGGGAAGTTCATATGATATTTGAGAGTCTAGGATAGTTTGAGACCCATGCAGAATAGTCACAGCAGAAGTGGTCAAGAGAGGAATCCCCTCAGACGCAGGACAAGCCATGGGAGGACACTTCATGTTGGAGGAATGAGTTTGGTATTTTAAAGTGAAAACACCAGTGGGATATTCCAAGGCACATGTCTTGAGGCGCTTCCCGGGAACTTTAACTGGCACTTTAAAGATCAGATGGACTTCATATCCCAAGATAGAGAGGAAGCTGTCCTTTAAGTTGATGATCCCATTACATTCCCTAAGGAATTGAGTACCAACTAGCAGGTCATAGTTCTTGTTCTCAAGGACAACAGCAGGCGCTGCCAAGAGCAACTTTCCAAATTGCATGGGAAGAGCAAAATAAGCTCATATAGTGTGAGTCATGGATAGCCCAGCTGTACTATACAACTGGTGGTAGTTGAGGTCGGGGGCAAGCTTGAGCTTCTTGACAAGCTTCAAGGAGACAACATTAACAGGAGACCCTGTGTCTAAGACAGCCTTAATTTTCACCTTTTGGATGGATATTTCCACACAAGTGGTAGTATAACCAAAGGAAGAGAGGACAGCCAGAATGTCTTGATCTTCTGTTAGCTCTTTGTCCCAATTTTCAATCATGCATCTGAGGCCTGGGAACTCCTTATAGACTGTCTGGAGAGGGAGCAAGATGGAGACGTTTTTAAACACAGCATCAGCAACCTCAGCAGCTTCTTCAGAAGACTCAACAAGCATGGGAGATCTCTTGGCCTGGGTGAGGTAAGGGCAAGAGACAACCTCCTTGGCTTCAGGGAGAGGCTTGGCAGTTGTAGTAGTTTTCCCAGAACGTAACTTAAAAGGGACTGTAATAGTTTCAGGGACAGCCAGGACGGAATACCCATAGGCATCAGAATCTTCTACATCAGAATTGTCCATGTCAGAGTTATCAGATATGTTGTGAAATAGCAACAGGATGATAGGAGCCTCATTGTCAGCAGGCTCAGAGTCAGCAATGGAAGGGGGAACTGGAGGAGACAGGGAAGAATTGTCAACCAAGAGCGTCTCTGCCTCTAGGTTGACTGTTCTTTTCCTGCCTGTTCCTTGGGATCAGCTCCTTCAACTTGAGGGTTGGTGCAGAGTCAGGAATGATGACCTATCTTTCCACAATTATGGCAACCCTGGCGTCAAGGAGGATTCTGCAAGTTCATGGTAAGGATATGTGGCCCACATGAAGACAAACCAGAGGTAGAAGCAGCATGATTCTCTTGCACAACTGCTCCAGAATGGGTAAGGTGCATATCCTGCAATAGTGTCTTTATGCTCTTCATGGAAGAAAGAATGGCTTTATGGGCCTTTAAGTGAAGGCACAGGAGCTGGTTAACCTTGAGAGCTTGAGCACAAGCCATGTATGCTTCATGTGCGGTCAATTGGTGGCTTGTGATCAGTTGTTGTCCTTCCAGGTAGAATCTATCTGCAAATTCAGCTAGGGTCTCCTTTGGTTTGAAGGCAATGTGCATGAAGGCGTCCTTATTCACCTCCAAACTAAGGTCACCACCAAGCTTATCAATCAGAAGCTGCTTCATATCTTCCCAGGTTTCAATGGTGGGCAGTTCTGGCACAACTACCTCTTGGCAGGTCGGGTGTAGACAGGTCAGAATGTGTTCCTTCTTGACTTCATTCAAGGCTCTTCTCATGGCAGTTTCATAGATAGTTAGGAAAGCTGTAATGTTTGAGGTTCTGGGGTCAAAAACTTACTTAAAGGTAGGCTTGAAATGTGCTTCTGGAGTTGGGCCACCATTGTTACTATTGAGTATATTTATGCGCAGGGAGAATTATGCTTCTAACTCGGTGGGAGGCTGCCTGGCCCACAACTGGCAAACACTATCTTTGAGGGTAGTCAAGGTGTCAGCAGTGCAGGTGCCCGTATTATTAGCAAGGGCGGTATATTGCTCAGTAACATCCAGGCGCCAACCCTGAGTAGTTACTACTGCAGAAAGCTCAGCCAGTCAAGAAGTAAGGGACGGGCCTACCAAAAGGCAAGGGACAAACCTGTCATTTACTGAATCAATCACTTCACTTAGTTCTTGTACGTCTTTATCAAGCTCAGAGTGATCTTGCTTCAGGAGGTCCACTTCATTGGTTAGAGCTATCAACTCTCTAGCACAATAGATGTGGGGGGCTCCTGATAATCCAGGGCAACAACCATCTTTGCCCACAACATCAGGTGGACTAACTACAGATGCCATTGCCTCACGCAAAGTAGCATTTATCAGAACCTGAGCTGTTGGTGCAAGCACTTGAGGGTCAGGCTGAGGGACTTTGGGGGGCAATCCTGACTGCAGGTAGATGCTCTTAAATCTTGGATGGCATCTTAGAGCCTCTGTTCTCTATCTGCTAACTCATTGGATGGAGGAGAAGGCAGGGCATCTGCTTTGGAGGCAGACAGTTCATTTACTTGAGTCTGGAGTTTGGCAATGGTGACGGCAGTAGCAACCCTTTCTTGATCAAAGTCCTCAGCAAGTTTGAGGAGGCCCTTTGCAGCATAAACTGCTACTTGCTGTAATTGGTCAAAGGAATAAGCACTGAACTCATTAAGTTGTTGCACAAGTTGTTTGAAGTTGGTGAGATAGGCGTTTAAAGTAGAGTCTACTTGGGCACACCAGGGCTGTTCCAGTTGGTGGAACTCATGAAGGCGCTCTCTGACATACTCGGGGATGAATTGGTGCATTCTTTTGATGGCAGTGACCAAACAAGACTGGGAGGTGAAAGAGTTGCACTGATTGTCAGATGCTAAGAAAAACAGGGAATGAATCCACTGCTGGTAGGCCACAAACTGATCTCAGTGGTGGGTGACAGCAGCTTGCAGCAACAAAATTTCCTGAACATGAAGCCCTAATACCATTTGATGATGGGCTAAGGCAGGTTGTACAAAGGAGGACAACAGATGTTCAGCAGAGACAGCTGCCAAGAGGAGATGCTGGGGAAATTGTGGCGCTACAATCAATTTGTAGTATTCTGCCTGATTGAACTGAAGCTGGAGGCAAGGGATGGCCCCATCACAGGCTATCCCAAGGGCTACTGCCATGACTTGTTCCAAGTCAGGGATACCCAAAGGGTAGGCCACTAGGCGGGGACCACTCCCAAGGTTCAGCACAGTAGGGACAATAGGTGGGTTGGTAATGTCTTCCTCAATAGGAGGACTGATAATTTCAGGCAAAGTTGGCTCTTGTATAGGTGGAGGCAAAGGTCCTGAAAACATAGTTGCAAAGGGGGTAACTGAGGGGCTTACAGCCCCTGTAGTGAGCACCATTTTTGTCATGATCTGAGGAGTGGCACAAAGTCACAGCAGGAAATCCTAACCTTAGTATTGGATTTGTACTAAGTCTCAGTTAGAATGGCAGGGAAGGCTATGCAATTACCTTGTGGCCCTAAATGAATAATATCTACTAGACGTGGCTAGAGAGGCGCCAAAGTATGCGGAGACACAAAGACAAAAATGTGAATAGAACTTAATTTTATTGGAAAATAGGAAATGGAATATATAGTGGTTGACAATACCATAAAATACTACCAGTACAATAGGATCACTTGCCACAAGCATGAGTGGGGCAAGTGAGTTGCACAGGATCAGGAAACTGAACAATTGTATTTCCCAATGCAGAACCAGCCTCATTTTGAAGGGCAAAAGCAAAAGAAAGAGATTTGTTCTCAAAATAACCCAATGAAGGCAAAATCAAAACATGGTGAATGGCAGCATTCACGACAGACGGTGTTGTGTCCCACAGACCACAGGACTCCCATATCACTTGGCTCAAGCAGCAACAGAACACAGCCTGTTGTAGCACCCATCCACACTAATTGGAAGTGCATCTGTCTTCATACAGATCTCCCTATCCCAAAATGCATAATACAATTAATAAAAACTTTATCTCTTCTTCCTCAAGATCCAAAAATCTTGACAATTACCCTCAATTATCTTCTGCTATATCTTTTTACTATATGTATTAGAGTAAAATAAGATGTATATTTTTTTGATATACAGCCTTGAACTATCTATATTATTTTAGTGAAAGTACAGTGCTGTTAACATAAAAATATTCAAGTCTTCATTTTATGATATGTAAGTGTCAGATTCTTGATATCTTTGAATATTGTGACTTATAAATAAGATATAAGACTACATCTTTTGTTAAGTATAAACTTGTAGAGTATAGCTTTAATAAAAAATTAATGTATGTTATATTATTTTAATGGTAGAATTCTCTAACTTTTATCATTGAAATAAGATCACTAATAAACCAAAATACCTAAAATCATATGCTTGTATCTTGCAGGAAAAATCCTTTATTTTGCTTATACTGAAGTATTATTATAGCTTTACATAAGCTGAAAATTAAACTAACTTTTTTATTAAAACTATAGTTTATAAAGCAGTTTTTTATGTAGTTTTATATTTTATGTTTAATTAAATACAGTTGCATATAAATTCTATTCTAATTTTGCTTTTGAAACTAAAATAAACTTTCTTTTAAAAACAGCTAATTTAAGAATTTTTTATTATCTAGCATATATTTTTTATTGCAGAAATAAATTTCTTGGGGTCTTTTTAGTCTAGAATAGATTTTAAAATATATATATTTATATTATAAACTGTATTTTATTCTGCTTCAAAGTTAACCTTGGAAAATCAATTTTTGCACTTTGATCTTTGATATTTTCGATTTTTGCACCCTACATAGTATTTCAATTTTTGCACTTTTGACCTTAGGAACTTCGACCTAAGGAACTTGCCCAATTTGACTATTGATTTATCAAGCTTGTAGTCTGGTTGCCCACATTCTTTTGTTAAATTCATCTATAGGGTCACATAATTATGTGCTCACAATTATTGGTTGGATATGTTAATTACTCAATATCTCAAAATTCTAGCATACAGTATTTATCTTTATATGATGAGTCAGATAGAATAATAACATTTATAGATTTGAGCCTGCTATTAATATTCTATAAACTCGATAATAGTTTTTATTTACACGTAAAATATTTAACTAATATTTAAAGTTGCAATTTTAGTTCTTTTACATTATTTAAAAAAGTAAATATAATTAAAAACTAAATTTTATTTTGGCTTAGTGAAAAAATAAAAATAATCATTTTTAAGATAAAAATCTAGTTGAGCCAATAAATATTTAATCTGGTACCTGAACATAATTAAAAATACTGACCAATATCCTTGAAATATTTTATTTTAATTTAAAAACTGTCTCTCCCAAACCATCATAAATTGATTCTGTCCTTATTTGTACCTAAAATCAAATTCAATTTTGGATGGAGTCTTATCTGAACAAGGGTCGTGAGGGCGCAGAGTTTGCATAAATTTACTTTTAAAAAAGCTATTTAATGTTTTAAATTATGATGAGCTTACCAACTCTAATCCAAACAAACCAAATTTCAAAAAGCCTTGTTTAAACTTGTGTCGTCTGATACCGTGACACTAGAAAAAAAGGCGCTGAGTGGTTTGGTGCATTGGTGATTCGACTTATAACGAGTCGAATCACCAATCACCAGGCCAGCCAATCAGAGCGCGCCCGCTCAACCACCCAATTCTGGGTGGTTGACAGGGGCCTTAAAATTCAATTTTAATTAAAATAATGGGATGAAAACAATTACTGTTTTCATTATAACGAGATTTACAACGGCTCGGGTTTAAACCTGAGCCTTTTTTTATCAAGTTTTTTAAATCTACCAATTAAAAACATTATAAAAGTATAGCATCCTACATGTAACCTTTAATTTTGAATTCAATGAAGATAATTTCAGAAAACAATTACTAATGAAATTTTAGATGTTAAGATGTATAACTTCAAAAAAAAACATAATAAAAATATTTTAGTAATCCTTTTTAACTTAACTTGCATTTGTATTAATATAGTTAATAAAGATACTCACTACTTATTAAAATAAAATATAAGAAATTGTCTAATTTAAATAAGTAACAACAAGATTGGTATTATATACTAAGTATATTAGTGACATTTGGTATATTCTTAAGTGTTAACCTTTTATAGTTATTATATAATATTATAAATATTGGACTCACATAACTTTACACTATTTTTTGTATGCTGTAAATTCAGAGCCTGAACGTAAAAATGCAGGATTGTCAAATCCTTGGTCCAAATTTCAAATCACTTTTGCGGGATAGCCTTTTTTAATTAAATTGAATTCTTTGAGTATTTATTTGAATTTTTAATAATGCGGGAACTCATAGACACTTTGCAAAGTTCAAGTTGAGCTGCATATTTCCAATGGACGAAATGAATTAACTGGAATCAGATTTGAAGCGTTCAAATCCATCAACCATTTTCATTAAGTTTACTATGTTTTTTGAAATTGCGGGATTGTCAAATCCAAGAACCAAATTTCAAATCACTTTTGAATGCCACTAGTAAACTCAGATATTAATTGCAGGAACTGGAATCCAAATTTAATATACAATAAGCACACTAGAAAACACCAACCCAAATCAAGAAGCTCTACCACAACTAAAATCAAATGAAAAATTCAATCTTGATAACCATAATTAGACATAAAAAGTTATTAAACTTTAAAATCATCCAAACCCGGAAAGTATACAATATTATTCACTTCAAATCACAGATATAGAAACTCTGCTACTATTCAAGGCTATATCAAGAGAAAACAACTTCCCATAACTAAACCAATAACTCCAAATAAATACATATTTAATCTAAAATATATTTTTATTTTATTTTTATGGACCATCAATCACATTCCCAACCCGCTCCTGCACCAGCCCACGGGGCAGCCTGTCCACAAGGGCGTCCCAGAGGGTCCAAGAACAGACCCAGAACCCAACTCAAGGAGAATCATGCTGATACACAGGCCTCCCAAGGTGTCATTGACAGCCAACCACCTCCCGCATCTCAAGCCAGGAACAGTAGCCTCAATCCAAGACAGAAGCCGCTCTCAAGGCCTGCCACAAAAGTCTCATACACAAAGGTCACTGGGAACACTGAGGTTACTTACACCTCCACTGTGTACCCAGTTGTCACCTGGCCCTGCACTCTTGACCCAAGAGTTGCTACCTCTTACCCCGCGTCTTTGACACCACCTACAAGCCATTGGCAGCCACTGTTGAGCCATCTGCGCCTGTGATCTATTCCACTATTGACGGCGCCAGCGCAACCCAGCGTGATCCCACCTTCTACACAAAGGTCCCCATCCCTTGTGTTGATCCTGGTAGCCAGGATGCCATGGTACCTGCCAAGGGCCGGCGTCGGTTGACAGATAGTGAGCATGAAGCTCTCCTCAACTGCTTGAATGGGGAAATGGCAGTTTGGGATATTGCGTCCTGATTTGGTGTCACGGCCAGGTACATTGCTGACATCAACACCAAGTATGACAATACCGGGCAAATTGCTGAATCCACCAAGGCTAAGCGGCAGCCAAAACTCTTGCAGCCTGTGCACATCAACACAATCAAGCAGTGGGTAGCCAGGGATTGCCACCTGGACACGCTTGCTGTCCAATCAATGCTTGCCACAGAGTTTGGGCTTTCTGTTTCTAAAACCCTTGTTTACAAAACAATGGTTGATTTGGGCTTCTCTTGGAAGGTGCTCGGAGTTTCTCCGTACAATAGAAACAGTGAAAAGACCATTGAGGATTGACACATTTATGCTGAGACATATCTGGCACTAAAAGAGACTGGGAATGTCCAGTTCTTCTATATCAACAAATTGTTGTTTTCCTCCTCACTCAGGTCCAGGCATGGGTGGGTCAAGAAGGGGTCCAAGGACGGCGTAGCCCATTGTGCAGCTGTCTGTTCCCAGACCTATTCAATGGTCGCGCTTCTTGGTCCTTGCGGGTTGGATCAATACCAGATGATTAAAGGCTCCCATAACAGCGGGACCTTTCTCAATTTTCTCCGAGCCGTCAAGGAATACCTGTGGGTAAATTACAGTGGCACAACCAACGTTGTGGTGTTTGATAATGTTGGGCTCCACAAAGTGGATCTGGTTGTGTCCGAGTCCTCCCCCCATCAACAAGAATAGCCACTCCTCCAGCCACCGCCTTGCTGATTGTCCAATGAGACTTCTCTTTCTCCCGCCATATTCCCCATTCCTGAATCCAATCAAAGAGGTGTTTGGTTAAATCAAGAATAAGGTGAAACAAGGCCTTCCTCAGGACACTGAGGACCTATTCAATATTCTTGAGGTCAGCCAATTTGCGATGCCACCCAATGTGATGGCGGCTTTTTACAAGCACTCAGAATTCTTTCTCCATAAAGCCCTGGCCTCCAAGCCAATCAGATAAATGGGCTCTCTGGTTTACTTTATTTTTATTTTTATTTATTTTGTTTTTATTAGGTCTCAAAAATTATTATTTATATATAATAATTTGACGTGTGATTGTATTATAGACATATAAGAATACATAAAAAAGGTAAGTAAAATTAACTATACTAGGTATGAAGAATATATTTTTATTATAATGCACTAAATATTGTATTGACTGTTGCGCTAACAAACAAATAAATTAAAAAAAGATAGAAATATATTTTTTTATTTAAATAATTGTTAATTGTTGATGGTACTTTGGCTTTTTTACGCCACAAATTGGACCTTGTGTATCATCATATGATCCTTGTTATTTCAGTGCCACTATAACCACATGACACGGCAACCAATGATTTTTATATATTCCTTATTAATTTGTACTTAGGACACAGTTCAAGTATATTGAATATGTGTATCAAATCATATTACAAGGGAAAGGTAATTCAAGTTGTAAACAATCATTTGTTTAGAAAAATAGTGGAGCAGGCCGCATGTGTGAGAGAGGGGGGCTAAACTAACTAAGTTTGGCTCCCATCCCGGTGAAACAAACCACCAGGATGCCGCCCAGTGAAGAACTGGGACGGCCGCTCGGAGGGGGACCACAGGGAGGACACAGGGGACAACTGAGGGAAGTAGGCGTTCAATCCCATCAATATCAGACCAGTGAGCAACCAAGAGGTGCAGGTAGGAGCGGGAGCGGGCACCTTGGAGGGCCCAATGGGTACTGAATGGCTCTGGACCACGCTGGGAAGGGGAGATATGAGAGGCACATCAACTTCAGGAACCAGCAAAGTATGATCCACGGTGTCCATGTTCAAGTCATCACACATCAGGCTCTTGACTACGGCCTCTCCAGAAAAGAGAAGACCGCTGGGGAGGTCCCAGAGGCTAGATGGGTCTCTGCCTACAAGCCAGACAGACAAAGAGATTTCCCCTCATAAATCTGGGGAGGTGGACCACAGAAGCAGCAGGAACAGAGCCAGGGAAAACACCACAAATTTTAGAGCTGGGAGTATCATAGAAATATTTCCCACAAAATTTGGGACAGGTTGATATGATTTTTTGACAAAAAACACCAGAACAAGGTGCAGGCAGAGTAGTCTTATCAAAAATGAGGAAAGGAGCAGCAGAGAGGGTTTGGGCAGCTTTACTATGGTCTCGGAAGCTGTGAGTGCAACAGTAAGCAAAAACGGGTTCAAAAGCAACAGTTTTTAAATAAAAATTTGAAATAATAATAGAGATTATTAAGAAAATCAATTGAAACTTTGAGATTTGAACTCTGTTTCCAAAAGCAAAAGCAGAGGAGACAACAACTAGGTAAACCAGCACTAGTATAGGGGCCCAGAAGAGAAGCCGGGTTCAAAACCAGCTAGTACAAGGTAAGCTTGAGACAGCAACTAACACTATAAACTTTAGGCAGCAGGAACACAAAACTAGTTCCCAACCAACTATAATTGTTAAAATGAATTGCAACGGACTCCAAACTTTTAATATATTGGAAAATTGACAAGCAGGGGACCCAAGGTTCTCTGGCATTGTTAAAAGGGAGTGGGTTGTTGAAAAATGATCACATGACTAAGTTTGCTTGCATTTGGTTGGCTGGTGATAAAATTTGCTGACCAAGGTCAGGGGTGCTGGAAAGTTTCAAAGTAATTTCCGCGGATCCACCTGATTGGCTAGAGGACACCCCAACTAGCTCAGGTCCATTTAACTTTCTGGTTGCGGATGTGGCCTCGTTTGATTGGCTGTTTCTGATTGCTTTTAGGAGGGGACAATACCAAGCTAATAAGTAGTCCAAATTAACCAGTGTTTCTTCCCAAGCCGGAGCAACCAAAGCCGGGGGTTCTGCGGGGTATGCCAACACAAATCTTTCATCCACAGTGTGAGCTAAATCTTGGAGTGAATTAAGTGGCTTTGCTGGGCTTTGGGCGGTCTTTTTTGAGCAACAAGGGAAGGCAATCCTGTCCAAAGCCAAAGGAGGCAGTGAATTTACAGCATGATGTGGATAAATTCAATTCTCTATGTTTATCTTTGTGATAAATGGACCCATACTCAACAAGTAGTAAATAAAAATATTTTTAATTCTTTTTTTTATTTGATGTATTGGCAACTATAACTAAAGTCTTTTATTATACTTAGATATATTAATATTATAATTTACATACTAAAATTTAAAATAAAAATTAAAATATTTAAATTAAAATATTAATTATAAATCTTAAAAGTTAAATATTTAAGTTTAAATAATCAAAATATAACAATTTTATTAAATTGTGATTTATTCAATATCAAAATATTTGATATTAGATATGTCAATATTAAAGATTTTAACAGTGAATATTTTAATATTTAAAATAAAAGAAAATAAAAAAATAAAAATTTTAAGTTGCAAGGGAAAATGATTTATTAGGGGAATGCAAATTGCAAGGGGAATGTGTTTATTCTGGGGAATTATACCCCAAAATTAAATTTTCAGCTAATGCATCTAATTGGGACCACATACTCTTCTGTATATGGTGGATGACTCTGGCGCCAATTGCTAGAGGGGTGGCGCTCAACACCCTGGTGGTGGCCAACTGTCTTATAAAAGGCAAACAGGTGAGGGAATCCACTAGCAGGTTTTTTTTGGGGGCACGTAGTATCCGTATAGAGTTGCCAATGCAAATGAATCATAGAGGACATGCTCAACTGTCCTGTATCCCTGTGGTGTTTTCTGGCAGTCTAGGGCTATGCGGCATATGTCAATCTGTATAGGTACATCTTCTAATTTTTTCACGTTGGCTTTCAGTATGCAATGGAGCAGGATTCCCAGGTACACCGCAACGTGGATCCTTTGCAAGGTATATTTTTCTGAGAACATGCACAGTTTTTTGAGCGTTTGTACTAACCTATTGATATAGGACATTTGGTTGAACTTGAAGAGGGTTCTGGGGGCGTCCAACTTGTATCAGCCCCCCAGGCCTTGGCAAACAATATCAATAAAGGCTTAAAATTATTCACAAGGACTGCATCCCCAACTTTGTTTGATAGAGCTTTAAAAATTTCATTAAAAATTGCAGATTTTAAATATTCATTTCCAATTTGAAAGTCAGTTTTTATTAATTTTTTTGTATTCATTGATATTTGTGAAGGGGAACCATTGAACGCTTTCATATATGTATTCATCAAAGTTCAGTTTTATATCCCCACAAATTTCATTCATTTCTTTGATTTTGATTGTTTATCCTAGTTCATAGGCTTCCCTTATCCATGGCGAGCACCCCGCAGGTGGTTGATAATCCTTATCTTGAGCTTCACTATTAAAAAAAGTATTAATATTCTGTTGAACTATTTTATTTATTTGATTTTTATTTATTTGTTTTATAGGGGCCACCAGTGACTGGTAGCCCCCATAAAACCAACTTGGCGTAAAAGCCGCCACTTCCGCGACCTCATCCCCATCCCTGGTGATGACTAAAATAAATATAAGTTAAACATAAAAAACATACTGATTGTTTCCCCTGTGGCCCCCTCAGCCACAGGCGCCATATTGGCAAACTTCATGAGCGTTGGATGCTCTTCATTAATTTTCTTAGGCTTAATTTTTCTTATTCTTCTTGCAACTTGTGCTTCCTCTTGATTTTCATTTGATAAAGCTTTTGCATTTTTTGATGCGCTTCTGCTTCTTGCTTGTGTTTCATTTTCATCTGTTTCCATTTGGTTGGTTTCCTCTTCATTGATGTTGATTTCCTTTTGAATTTCTGTTCCTTCAATTAGTTTTATCTTCTTATTGTTTTCTTTGGCCCCCTGCCAGAACTCCCACAAATTGTAGGCTGTGTTGTTGAATTCAAGACTTGATAAAATAGTTCCCTGTAGATTAAGTAATTTTTTTTATTCTTTTCATCTATAATATTTCCCAACTTATCCAGGGCATCTTCTTTTAACTGTATCAGTGGCTGGCCCTTGTTACCCAGCTTCCCTGTCACTATTTCCCTGATATTTCTTTCTATCTCAACAACCTTTTGAAGGTGTGCTTCTAATTTGTTGATTAAGTTATAGATTGTTGACATTTTGTTTGAATTCCATCAAAAAACTGGTTTTTATAGTACTATATTCAGTGCATACATATTTTTCATCATCATTAATAAATTGAAGACAATAAATGTAAATATTGCATTAAAATATTGCAATTAGACGTTAGCTCTTGATATTTTGATATTATGTCCATAACTCAATGCATTTTGTTTAATAAAATCCAATGTAAACTTGGCCTTTTTCATTATAATTTAATGAAATGAATTGTGTTTATATTAGGGCCATTAACACTTAGTACAAATATTGAAAATTAGTACATTTTACAGCCTGTATATTTACCTATTGGTAATAATTCTATAAACTTTTCAGTCAGATTTTACGAGGTAATGATAATGTAATGTGTTAATAGATTACTGTTTATTGTCATTAATTGGCTGATTTTCTTTACTGTGGAAATTGTGCATTTTCTGATATTTCTGCACTAGTATCCAATTGGTTGGCTTCACATCTAATCACACAGGTGATAGGAAAACAAGCCGCCACCCTGAGACTGGATGTGGTTGGGGTGGCAGCTTGTTTTCTTTATTGCCTGTGCAATTGGATGTGAAGCAACCCATTCATGAATACTGTGTAAATATCAAAAAATGCACAATCACCACAGCAAAGAAAATCAGCCAATCAATGACAATAAAAAATATTTTATTAACACATTACATTATTATTACCTTGTAAAATTCCAACTGAAAATTTCACAGAATTATTACCAATAGGTGAATTTACAGGCTGTAGAATGCACTAATTTTCAATATCTGTACTAAGTGTTAATGAGCCTAATATAAACACAATCCATTTCGTTAAATTATAATGAAAAAGGGCAAGTTTACATTGGATTTTATTAAACAAAATGCATTGAGTTATGGACATAATATCAAAATATCAAGAGCTAACGTCTAATTGCAATATTTTAATGCAATATTTACGTTTATTGTCTTTAATTTATTAATGATGATGAAAAATATGTATGCTCATAATTTTAAGCTATTTGTAAAGTGTACAACATTGTATTAATTATGGGAAATGTTTCTAATGTAAAAAAAATATTATTAATTATGAATTGAAAGAGAGATATCAATTTTAATAAGTTATCACAAAGAAAAGATTTATTTACTAATCAAAGGACAGGAAGGGAAGGGAATGGGCAGAATGGACGTTGCCTTCATCTGCGCCTGTGAAAAGGGCGGCATCAGAGATAGTGGGAAGGGAATTGGTAGTGGCTTGGGAGTCAGGGTTGGAAGGCAGGTGGCTTGATGGGGGGTTGAGGAGGCAGGGTTTGTTGACTGGGAAGGGGCAGCAAGAGCGGTTTGCTTCAATTGCTCAAATTTTTCTTCTGTCACATATACTGGCTTGACAAAACAGATGGACTGACGTAGGGGGAGACAGGGGGTCCTTTCTGGACTTATCACTATCACTTGCATAGAAGATAATGAGATCAAATAAGTCCTGGACGGATGCGGAAGGGAAAAGCTCATACCCCTTATCAATCTGGGTGCATAGTTTGTTGTAGGTGGCAGGCTTCAAGCGCCTGAGGGCGGAACCAAAATTGTAAAGACATACATCTGCAAGATGCATGTTGGCGTAGTTGATGGGGTAGGACCAGCAGGTATGCCCCACAGCCCTGATTTCTTGGGTAGCCCATTCCCGCTGCTCCATCTCTGCACTCAGTACAACTGTGTGCACGGTGTTTTGTGTGGCTCACTCCTCCAGCATGGCCTTGAGCTCTGTCTGGTAGGCATACCCATCTGCGGTGTTCAATAGTGCTGAGTAATAATTGACACCCAATGGGGAAACTGCCAATAAAACCCCAACAAAACAATACAAGATTGGGCTGTGCTTATACACGTCAGACTGGATACACTTTTCTCCATAGTCTTGAATACTTGCAGATATCTTGGCATACAAAAGGAAGATTACGTCATTGCAGGCCCTCATTGCCCTTCCTTTAATAAAATTAATAATTGCTGCATTGTATGGGTTGGTATTCACCAAAATGAGGCCACCAAGAACCTGATTGAATAGGATTCTGGTGGCAACCACAACTCCGTGCATCCATGAATTCACTGTTCTTTTGTTGGTGAAGATGCCGTGGAGTCCCAACTGGAGACGTACCTGGACCAGGGGCATCCACGGGTCATGTTTAATAATGGCCATCATGAGAGGGTAGGCTTTTTCACCTTTGGTTGAGGTATGGGCACCAGTTGGGGTCTTCTTGGTGGGGGCCACAGTTGGTGTGGGCTTGCAGGGTTGCAGCCATAGTGGACTTTGCAAAACCCATTGCGGCTGCAATTTCCCCGAGGGACATAAGCTTCCCTCGCTTTTCAACCATTTCAAGAACAATGTCCGGAGTGATCAATTTTCTTCTGCGTCTTGCAGGCTGATTGGCTGGGGGAGGGACATGTCCATCTTGGGAACTGGTCAATGCCATCTGATTGACTGTTTTGGGGTTCTGGGCTCTCTGGGTGACCCCATGGCTAAAATGGCTGGTTCTGGATGCCATTGCTGATAAGGGATTTGGGTTGGCAGCTGCCTGTGCATGGTGGGCAAACAGGGCCATGCTGGAAGTTGCAGGGGAAAGAACAGACTCCTGTGTGGCACTTGCGGAGGGGCCTGCGGGTTGGGAGTGGCCATAGACAGAGGCTTCACTGTTAAGAGACCCAGCGTAGCCCTGCATGATTTCATCAAGGCCAGGGAACAGCTCGTTGACTTGGTTGTTGTTGAAAGAAGACATAATAAAAATTTTATTATAATTTTAAACTTGAGAAGAGGAATGTATATTTTAGTCAATTTTATTGTTATATATGTCAATTTTGTGAATATTACAATCTAAATTTTAGCCGACCTAAAATGGAATAGGGTGATTTTTGAGAATGCATATGATTCCTAAAAGAATTTGCACAAATCCACTCTAGATCCTTTAACATCCTTTTTGAGACACCCATAAATTATATTTATTTCAAATTCATTGCAATTATGATTTGAAACTTGGTTCTTGGATTTGACAATCCCACAATTTCAGATTTGTTAATTTTCACATGATGTCTATGCTTTGTTTGATATACATGAAATCCCAAATTGTACATAAGAATTCTGCATTTCTGATTCATGTATCCCGCATTTGTTTGTTGGGTTTTGTCTTTTGTTAGTTGAGTTATCTGCTTAAGAGATTTGAAATTTGCCAATTTAAATAAACAAAAAAAAGTCAAATTAAATGGTTACTTTTATTAAATATTTTAATTATCACTCAGCTGAGTTGCCCGCAAAAGTGATTCAAAATTTGGACCAAGGATTTGACAATCCCGCATTTTTACGTTCAGGTTCTGAATTTACAGTAAAGCTTCAACTGATAGTGCAAAATATACCTGAAGACTTTACAATAAGATTCAAGATTTTTATATTGTATTCAATAGTTAAGTAGTGTTTTATTATAGAGCAAAAGCAGGATAATGTTATACTTTATGTGTAACATTTTTAGACCTTTATTTATTATTCTCAAATATATTTATGTAGCACATTTTTAAATAAATATAGCCTTTATATTACCAGGTACCTATATTTTATAATTCACATAATTTTTAAATCAACTTTGTCTATCTTAATATGAGTCATTTTTTCAATTGAAGCACTATTTACTTTAATTAAAATTAACACACACTGGTGTTTTGTATAATCTTTTGTGAAGGATTTAAGCCAAAAAAGATGAAGATTTGATAAGTGATATCTTTATCAAAGTAAAAAGATATCATTAGTAAAGCTAAAAGGGTACTCACTCAAAATCTGGCAACATTTTTTCTAAGAACCAGAATATTATATAATACCATTATTTATAGTATTTTATTAAGAAAAGTTATTATTTAGAATTCAACAATGATTTTTATTATGTTTTTTTGAAGTTATACATCTTAATATCTAAATATTTCATTAGTAATTGTTTTCTGAAATTACCTTCATTAAATTTGAAATTAAAGGTTACATATAGGATGCTATACTTTTATAATGTTTTTAATTAGTAGATTTAAAAAACTTGATAAAAAAAGGCTCAGGTTTAAACCCGAGCCGTTGTAAATCTCGTTATAATGAAAACAGTAATTGTTTTCATCCCATTATTTTAATTAAAATTGAATTTTAAGGCCCCTGTCAACCACCCAGAATTGGGTGGTTGAGCGGGCGCGCTTTGATTGGCTGGCCTGGTGATTAGTGATTCGACTCGTTATAAGTCGAATCACCAATGCACCAAACCACTCAGCGCCGAAAAAATATACATCTTGATTAAACCTTTATTTTTAAGTTTGCACTAACAAGTTTTAAGCAAACTAAACATGGCTGTAGGAAAAAACAAGTATTCCAACAAAGTATGTTAAAAGCTAACTTTATCAAGGCGTCTCTCCAAAGGAAAGAAGGGTCTTAAGAAGAAGACGTAAACCAAAAAATTAAATGTAAACTAACTGGAATTAGCATTGATCCCTTCACCCGCAAGGATTGGTATGATATCAAAGCTCCTGCTATTTTTACCCATCGCAACATTGGCAAAACACTTGTCAATCGTTCCCAAGGAATGAGTAAGTTCTATAAAATAACTTTGTACTAAATGCGTAGAAAAATGCCAACGATTCTTTAAAGGGTCGTGTCTTTGAAGCCTCCATCGGTGACCTCAATAAAGATGAGGAGAATTCCTTCCGTAAGATTAAGCTTAGATGTGAAGAAATTAGCGGGAAAAACCTTCTCACTACCTTCCACGGCATGGACTTTACCTCTGATAAGATTCGCTCTCTCGTTAAGAAATGGCAGACATTGATTGAAGCTCACGTTGATGTCAAAACCACCGACGGATATCTTGTCCGCCTCTTTGCCATTGGGTTTACCAAGCGTCGTCCTGAACAGGTTAAAAAGACTACCTACGCTCAGGCTTCTCAAGTTCGTGCCATTCGCAAAAAAATGTTCGAGATCATGACCCAAGAGGCTTCCTCTGTTGATCTCAAGGGACTTTTCTTAAAGTTTGCTCCTGAAGTTATTGGTCTGGCTATCACCAAGGCCTGTCACTCTATTTTCCCTCTTCAGAATGTTTACATTCGTAAATGTAAGATTCTAAAAGCCCCTAAAGTTGACTATACCAAACTCATGGAACTTCACGGTGAAGCCGGTGGTGATGATTCCGGAAACAAAGTCGCTCGTGGTGAATTTAAAGAGCCCGAGATTCTTGATTCCGTTTAAAAATAAAAACCCCTTTTTAAACATTTATTTTTCTTTCCGTTGATTTAGCTTCTACAAGTTTTTATTCTAGAACAAAAACACTTATACATTTCAAGTATTTTTTTATATAAAGTAATATTTGTAAAGGCTATTTCTCCATATTTTCTAGGAGTATTTAGCCATCCTTTAAGGATTTCTTCAAACATTAAATAATATTTCTAGGTTGCAGTTCTTAGTATATATGAAATTAAATTAATTTCCACTTCTTAAAACAACTAGATATTGTATTTTAAAAGTATATTTTTTAAAATAAATAATATTTTATGCTATAAAAGAATCTGATAAGATTTTCTCAGTAAAAGAGTACTTTTTAAGTAGTTAGTTTGCTCATATTGCTATTTATTAATATGATAAACTGTTTTTAAATAATGAACCCTGGTTTTAAATTATACTAATATATATATTAAATTTGCTTTAGTAAATATAATCAGTTTTAATCAGCTTTTGCTATAGTAAGATTATTAGCTACAAAGAAGCAAACCTGTTTGTAACTTTGTCTTGATTTGTATTGATTAGTATGTACTACCTAAATGAGGCAAATTTTTCTTAATGTCGGGATATCAAGAGTACGGTAGAGCTCCAGCAGGTGAGGAAGGAGTCAAAGCAGGTACTGGCATGGCCCACCAGATGATGTGACCTAACTTTACCAGGTAGGAAAAGGCCTTCCTAGCCACAACCCAGGGCCCAGCCTCTGGTAAGGCAGAGTCAATCAATCTTGTGAGCGCCAGGTAAAGCACTCCCAGGAATTGGCTACTCTGGCCAGTGGCATCAGAAGTGAGGGGGTTGAGATGGTTGGTTTGGGTGTCGGGGGCAGTTTCATGGGGACCAAGTAGGCAGCAGGATTATTGTACTTCCTGTTAAAGATCAAAGGGTAGATGATGATCACTTTGCCGTTACAGATAATTTGGTAGGGTTCCTTGGGGGTGTTTGGGTGGGTGTACCACTGCAAGTCTTCCAATGTCCAGGGTCCATGGTCAGGATCTTGGGATACTCAGTGAAATGCACAGGGCCAAATGGAGCATTGGGTGGACAGTAGTAGTCAAAGGCTTTGGTTTTGTCAACTGGAGTCTGACTATCTATTCCAGTGGATGAGTATTGACGCTTGGGTGTATGCAGATGGAAGAGTATCAAAAATATGTATGGAAACAGATTGGTGAACCAAAGGTTTATAACAACTTTATTTGATAAGGATGATGATACAGAACTTTTTCAGGTGCTTCTGATTTATATACTTACTCACATGCAGGTGCCTCTGGGCATTCTTCTGGTGCTATTTGTATGGCAAGGCTTGGCATCTCAGGTTCAGCTGTTTGGTTGGCTGCTTCATGGTCATTTTTGGGGTTTTCAGGAACAGTTGTTTGGCTTTTTGATGGTCTATCTTGGCTTGGCTGGCCATTGATTCTGGCAGGTTTGGCTTCTGGAGTTATGGGTTTTTTTCAATTTGATCACCATTTTGGGACTGGCTTGACAGGCTCTCCTGAGCCCAAAGAACTTGATTAAAAAAGGGGTCCCCAATTGGGGACCCCAAATTGCTTAATGGAGGGTGGGCTTGATCTGGGTTTACTGAGCAGCTAAAAATAGCCTGCCCAGGCCCAGCCAAACCCACCAAGGCTTGGGTGTAGCTTTTGGGGCCCAAAACGGGCCCTCAGCTGCCACCAGGGTGGGAATGATTCTTGCACCTGGATTCACTTCAAAAAGCAAAAATCCAGGTGCAGGTGGATCTCCCCGCCCGCTAGCCCCGCCTGGTGGCTAGGAGCGGGTTCAATTCCTGCCTGGGGCTTCAAAACTGTTACTTTTGTAACACTTAAGTACAAAAATAGAAAATAACTGAATTATACTTACAGTATGAAGATGTCAGCTTTGATAATAGTAATTCTAGATGCATTTTTATTTTAGCTCACTAAAAGTATGTAATAAATCTACATTTGAATTTTATAGTGCATCAGTTCTCATTATGATTAAGTTTGTCTTATGGTTCACACATGTGATTAAAGCTTAAAATAAGGGCTTGTTCTGTTGAAGGTCTACAAGCAGTAATGATCAGCAGACTATCAAAAGTAAACAAATAATTCATGTTTTCATGATTAGTTTCTTTTTAAACAGTCTGAATTCAACCTCAAGACTCTTGCTTGGAACATACTTTTATTATGATTGAATGAAAATATTTTTGTTAGTATATTATTATATGAGGTTATTTTTTATAATACATGTTGGTCATATAGGGAGAGAGTAACAGACTGTCAAAAGCAAACAAATAATTCACAGTGTTCATGATTTGTTTCCTTTTTTAACAGTCTGCTTGTATCTGACTTCAATTGTCTTGCTTAAAATGGGCTTTTAATAGAAAGATAAAAAATAGTTCTGTTAAATAACTCTTTTATTTAAGGTTAGGCAATCAAAAAACATATCTAAGGCTTTTTATTAATGACAATGTTCAGGATAAAGTAAAACTTCTGAATAAACAACATTTTAAGTCTGGCTCTGATTATGATTAAGGCCAAGAAAAGCTGCTATTCCCTGAACATTAGTAGTGTAAGAGGTAGGACACACCATTTTGAAAACAGTATCTCAAAAAAGCCATCTCAAATTTTTGCTATCTCAATTTACTAGTAAAAACGCCTTTTTGATTTACAGCATTTTGACTAAGAAAAAACGGTTTTAAAATTTTAGATTTTTTGAACTTCAAAAACTACCCAAAAAATTCCCAGAAATAAAAATTCAAAAAACATTTCTAGGCTTAAAAAAGCCTCAGAATTCCAAATCTGCAATAAAAAATGGGGTCAATTAGTAGCAACATAGTTGCGTAAAGCCTAAAAGTTAAAATAATCCCCAAAACAACTATTTTCATCTATTTTAACTACAAACTATACCTTAAAATAAGCATATAATTGTACCAAATACCAAAAAATTCAAAGAATGGTAAAATCAAAGGAAATCAGAGAGAAGATAAAGTAGTATTTATTGGAAATAGGCTCAAACATTAGTGGAAAGAGCAACTGAGATGGCTTGAAGATACTCAAGCTTGCTATCTTTGGGATAGTAAGCAAGGACCACATTGCTGATTTCAGTGTACTTTTTCACCGCTTTGGTCTGCTTGGGGGGGTCGCCTTTGGTCTTCATACCAGTCTTAAAGAGGCAGGCAGAGATGGCCTGCTGGGTTTGGAGGTGGACCATGATCTTATTGAATTTAGGCTTATGAACCCTAACCCTTGTAGCAAACTGGCTATGCCACCCTTCAAGAGAAGAGATGGTCTTGATGAGGCTGTCTTTGACCTGCTTGAAACAGTTCCAGGTGATTAATTAACCGTCTTTTCTAATGTGGTGTGCTCCTTGGAAGATGCCAACCCATTGAGTCTCAAAATACTCAATGAACGGAGCAAAGGCTGCCTGGTTGGCCTGGATATAGGGATGGCGGAGAAGGGCATCATAAAAGGCATTAGTGTCAGGAAGCCAGTTGTAAGTAGAGGCCTTGGGCGGCTCGGGATGAGGTACCGCCGAGCCGGCGGGTAGGGCCCACCATAGAATGGGTGCTAACTTGATAATATAAGATACAGATTGCCTGAGTAAGGACCAAGGTCCGGAGTTGGGGACCATGGAATCTACCAATCCTGTCAAAGTAATGTAGAGTACTCCAAACAGTTGGGTAGAGGTGGTCTCAGCTGTGGTGGTGGGTTCTAACGGGCGGTCTGGTTGTGGTGTTAAAGGAGGAGTCATAGGAACAAAGTAGGCAGGCAGGTAATTGTACTTGTCTTTGAACAGTAAGGGCAGGATCTCAACCCTCTTTCCTTTGTGTCCTATGTACTTGGTACTTCTAGTCCTTGCCAAAGGGTCAGCAATGAGGATGGTTTCCAAGCCGTACTCTGAATAGGCCGGGTTGGGGAGGGTATTCAGTAAAATGCACAGGTCCAAAGGGGGCTCCCGGGGGACGGTATAATGCCTGGGACAATTCAACAGGTTGGTCTTGGGGGAGGGCGGCGGCCTGGTGGTCTACTTGACTGGAATTAAGATGAAAGATCACTAAGACTAGATAGGGTAAGATTTGTTCAAACCAAAGGTTCATAAAACTTTATTATCAAAAATGACAATGGGGGTTTTGCTGTACCGCCAGGGTTTTTATACCCTGGGACTTTGCTTCTTCAATTTTTGCAGGGTTCAGGTTTGCAGACAAGGCACTGGCAGGGCGTGGGTCTTGGCTTGGGGTCTCGAGGGTGGCAGATCCAGGTTGTGCTTGTTCTGGCAAATTGGAAAGGCAACGCTTTGTTTTGCTGCCACTGTTCACTATGTCACCTGAGTAGTCCAATTGCACTACCCCTTCTGGGCAGGAGACTGGCAGTTGCTGGTGGCCATTGGCAAGGTTAAAAATAGGTTTTGTCTTAACCTCCTTAAGGCAAGTTGCAACCTCTGCATAGGTTTGGGTCTTTGGTGGCCCAAGGTTGGCATCAATCTGATGACTATTTGGTGAATTGTCTCTGGGGAGCTGGCGGGTCTTGGAGTAACTCGTTAACTCGGGTTTGCAATTTAACAAGCAGGCAGTCCCCTGTCCACTTTGTGTGACTTGAGTGATCTTTGGAGGGTCCTCTGTAGTAGGCCAGCAGAACGCGTAGTAATTTACCAATTTGAGCCTGTCTTTTAACGGATTGGCGGGTCCTGGACTGGTCTGGCGGGTTGGATCTGCTTCCTGGGAACCAGGGTTTAACTCTTGGGTTTTCAATACAAGTATTGAAATGTCATTCATGACAATTAGTCTCCTCCTTTTGCACAAGGGCAAGGGCAGCAAAGCAATTAAAAATGTCCTTTGCTTCTTTGGTGCCTTCAGTGTATATCAGCTCATGGAGGTCAGAGCACTTTTGGAGACGGTGGCAGAGTGCCTGCCGGAAGTGAAAGTAGCATTCCTGAGGGGAGCTCTTGAAGACACAAATAAAGGCATTTGTCTGAGTCTGTTTGAAATCCACTATCAGATATTTGTGGTAGGGAAGACTTTCTGGCTTTTTCTTGGTTGGGGTGGGAGTGTCTTCTTCTTTGGAGATGGATTTTTTCTTGAACCCTCTAGTCTCCTTGGGCTCCTCTTCAATAGTTGGGAAGATTTCATCCAGTTTGGCCTTTAAAATTGTGAGTTCCCGGACATATGTTTCCTGCTTCTTGTTGGGAAGGGAAAAAAGACCAGGGGAAGAACTAGATTATCAACCTGCCCATGGATATTACAAAGCTGGCTGAAGAGCTTTGGGCATGTTGAGAAAGTCCATCTGCAAGCCAGGTCTTGCACTTGAGGAGGTTGTGCAGATCCTGGCTTGTTGCAAAGCAGATGATACGCTCTGGGGCATGTTGACCATCATTATGAAGAAGGAATCTCTCCTCATGGCAAGATAGTTTTTGCTCCTCAGTAATGATCAATTGGTCAATGGAGCTTGCACTGACGCCTTCAGTGCTCAGAGCATATCTCTGATCAGTGAAATATCTCTGTAATTTTGAGGCGCCACCAACAGTTGCTAGTTGGGTATCATTTAAATTAAGGAGCACATTGTTGTCAACCTCAGTTGCAGTTTGATTCTTTATGGTTGGGATAACCTGGAAAAGAAACCAGCAGATAAGTTGATAGAGAGGGTTGAAAGGTGTCAGGGACCCACTTGGCGGGGAATAAACTTCCCATCTGATGGGCCAAGGCCCCTACATTCAAGCCTGCTATTACCAAACCAATAGGAACCGTGACCATTGCAAGATGTCCAAGTTGTCCTAGATAAGCAAATCTCCCAAACATAGAACTGACTAGTCCAAGTAGATAATAGCCCACCAAATACGTCAAGAGATAAAAGGAGGTGTAAGGTCTAACCAGTGTAGGTTCAGTGGGTGGGGTAGCAAACAAGCGGCCATAGTGGAATTTATGTCCCCAGTGTCCAGAAGGATATTTGAACCATCTATGGGCAAGGGATTCTTTCTGGTGGGCGTCATCTGGGGAGGAATTATACCAGTCAGTGATAGGAGTTAGATTTTCCAAGGCGTATACCTTGGTCAAGAAGTAGGCTAGAAACCAGGATAGGAAAAGAATTCCTCTCATGGCTTCAAAAAGGAGTGTTATCAACAATGGAGGAGTAGCTTAGAAGAGTAATAATCTTTATTGTTGGAACAAGTAAATAATAATAGGTTTGGCTCACTTAAATAACTTCAAAATTGAGGCTGGAGCAAAATAAGAGGATCATTTGGAATGAGAGAATTTTCCAGGGATTTTCAATGATTTCAAGGCTAAAATGAATGTATATTTCAAAAGTTCATTAAACACTGGAATGATACTATATAAAATCATATATGGAAGCAAGTAACCTTCAGAAACAGCCACAAATTGATACACAATTAAGCGATGTATAGTTGATCTGGAAGGGAAGATCAAGTACGGCGCTTGCTGCTGAAGTGTTAGGAGTGGATCCAAGAGCAAAAACCAAAATAACTGCAACCAATTATCATTCAAGCGGTAAGTGACGTCTCTTAGTTGGTTAATAACAATTTCAGGAGCAAGACCAAAGTCAGAAATTAATGTTGAATGAATGTGATTGTTATAAATAGGTAATATAAACCAAAATATCTTCATTGTACTAACTGTTGCCTTGCTTTTAGGGTTCCAAATTTGATCCCCGTCTGGGTTGAACCCAGTGCTATTACTAGTGTCCATAATTTGTTTGAAGTCTTTCTTTGCTTTGGTGTCTAGGCTAAAATTGTATATACCATTAATGTAGTCAGGGGAAAATTCCCTGACAAAAGACTTGGCACAGTCATGGTTAACAGTTAGGGCTTTGAATCTTGTAAACCCATAAGTGGTGAGCCTCGCAGGGCAGCCAACTTTATCACAGTTGAAGTGATGTTGGCAGATGGATTTTTCTTGTCATTACAGCTGAAGCTGTAACCCTTGTAGACAAAGCCAGCACCCCCTTTCTTAGTCATAATTGGATAGCTGATAGGGTACATTGTTGTCACAGCAAAAGTGTCATTTTGATTGCATACATTGTGGATGAAGTTAAGATCTCAGAGCTTAATTGGCTCATCTGCAGGAGAACCAGGCTCAGGCTCCTGCTCCTCTTCATCCTCAGACTCTTAAGTGGGGTCAGAATGGCAATTGAAGTTGAACAACTTCTCTTTAAGATCAGAGGGGGAGTAAAAAAATGGAGAGTGAGAAGGGGTAGGACTGTTTCCCTCTTGTTCAGGTGATGGAGTTGGGGTCTTGGGGGGAGCTTTGGCCTTAGAAGGCTGCTTCTTTGGGGTTGTCTTGGCCTTGGGCGGAGTGATTTTGGACTTTGAGGCCTTGGGCGCAGCTTTGGCAGCTGACTTGGGAGGCATCTAAAAGTGAATTAGCATCAAAATATGAGCAATTTGGGGGTTGTTTTTTTTAAAAAAAATGAGAATGTTTTCAATATAAAAAGTATCAATTTTTTTACATAGAATTGTAGTAGAGATCAAAAAATATATACTATCAAAATTTCAATGTTTTTTTGTAAAAATATTTTTTTATTAGTAACACAAGTAGGCAAAACTTTGAGTTTTGACTGAAAACTTGCTTTCAAAATGGCGTTTTCAAAGTGACGTAATTGAGGTGCTGTAGCTCAAAAACATAGTGTTTTTGACCATTTTTTATATTAAATTAACAAATCTACGGTGGAGCTATCTCAACCAGGCCAAAGATTAAAACTTAAATTTCTCAAAAACTAGCTTATACAACTGGGGTTAAAAAGTACTCAGTTGTTTAGAGGAGATCAAAAAGTATATATTTGCAAAGTTTCATATGTTTTCTTACATTTTTTATTAATATGATATTTGATTTAAATATGTACTTTTGAAAAGTGGAAAGCAAGAATTGCGGTGGGGGAATTGATATAGCATAGCCTGGCATCATAGGTAATTTCCCCCTATTTTCCCCTATCCATTGTGCGCATCAAATCAATTGGGTGATATGAAACTCAGTGGAATTTGAAGTGATGTAAATCAAAATGGCGTAATCACCTCCTTCCATATTAAAATCACTATTAAAATATTTTATTGAGAAAACCCTTATCAATTTATCCATGTATAATAAAGCTATAAATTACATATAACAGAACTGGGTTTTTTACCCAGCAATGACAATCACTAGAAGGACTATCATAGTGGTGTCTATTTAGGTTGTTCTTATTATAAGTGTCTTAGATTAATACTATAGGAACATCTTCTGGCACTATACCACAGGCTTTATTTTAGTTTGGGTATAAGCTTATTTTAGTTTAAGATAAATGGCGTGATTTGAAATGAAGTAAAGTCAAGATGGTGTAAACACGCCCCACACTAAGTGTTTTCATATGTAAATAAAGTTAGCAAAATAATATTTAATTAATCTGACTCAAAGTGGCAGAATCAAGATGGCGTAAATTTGAGATGCTGTATTATAAAAGTATATGTAAATTTTAACTATTTTATTGTTTATTTTATTTTTTTGTGATTCAAAATCACTAACACAAAAAACGCCATCTCAAATTAAATTTGAGATGGCGTAAATCAAAGTGCCATTTTCAAAATGGTGTGTCCTACCGTGTAAGAAAGTGCAACATATGGGTCATTATTTTAGGGATTAGGCTATTTTTAATACACATGCTGCCTAAGTTGCAGCATAACACAGTTCAATTTTGAGAAAGTAACTAATTTGTCAAGATTGACAATTCTTTCTCTCTAGAAACCCAGGCCCGGGAGCAGGAATCAAACCCTGACCCTAGACCCCCAGGCCTGTGGACCAAAGGACCACCCATGTTAAAGTAAAGTGGTAAGCTGCATTATTCAAGGACAAACAATGAGGGTATAAAAGACAAATTGTGAGTTGCTTGAGCAACAGGATACCAATTCTGGAAGACGGCGTCAACATTTTGATGCCAACATTGGTGTAGAAGAAGATGGATAACAAAATTGTTGCAGTCAGAGTGATTTGTAGGGGCAAATTAGAAGATGAATCCAGAGGTGCCAAGGTGTAGAGAGCAGGCCAGGATGCCGACATGGAATCAATGGCAACCTTGACCATGACAGAGGCTAGTTTCTCTAAGACAGGGGCAAACAGCCCCAGATGAGCAAACATTTTTTGGGAGAACTTTCTTTTATTTGAGTGATAATAAGCTATCTAGAAACTTGTTTCTAGAGGAGAAATGGGGAAGTCTTAAGGGAGTTCAGGATGGGGCAGGAGGGGATTCCAAGGCTTCTGATTGGCTGGCAAGAATTTTTTCAGCAGTTGGTGGTTCTGCATTGGAATTTGAGTCAATGTCATCATAATTTGAAAAACTTTGGCAACCAGCGGGTCAAGCGCTGCTATCCCCAAATAGTGAATAAGACATAATTTTCTTGTCATAATTTTTTGGGGAAAAATAAGGCAGGTCCAGATTTTTGAGGGCTATTTGGGCAACCCCAGCTTTGACCCATTCTTATATATGATGGCATTTAAGCCATCAATTTATTTCAGGGGTTTGGCTGCGGTTCTTTGCTGATTTTGGGTTTTCTGAGGGCGCACTATTTCTTCCATTTTATTTTCTATTGTAACAGCCTGCCCGCGTTTTGCTGGAATCAAGCCCTTGCAAGCTGATACTGAGAATGTTGGCCCATGCAGTGAAACAGGCCAAACCAAGGAAATTATTGCACCAAATGAAGGATTAATCACAGTGCCTAATAGAGGTACTGAAGCAGCAACTTGTAGATTCATGAATTTGAAGTCTACACCAGTGGCTAATCAAGAGCCGTCCCCAAAAAGAGGCACGGGCCTGAGGCCCAACCCCATGACCACGACTCTAAAGCAAGTTAATCAGGTAGTCAATTTGATATTCTTGACCAATGAAAGAACTCCCAGGCCAAGTGTCATTTTGCTGCCTTTGGACCCAAGCACCCAGTCCCCCCGGGCCTGCCTTTCCCAATGCCCTGATGAACCCCCATGGAAATATTAAGTTTGGAGGTGGGGTGCTATATAGACCAAAGGACCCCTGCTCCAAACTTATTGCCATTTTTGAATAAAGGTTATCTTATTTTGGCTTATACAGCTACTACCCTATTTTCTATTTGTCTTCTATCAAATCAGTACGAGATCTCACGGCCCTGCTGCCCCACTGCCTGCAGTTTTCTGTCCACCAGGAGTGCCCTTTGGGCCTGTTCACTTCACTGATTACCCCTTGAAGCCCAAATATAATGACTATACCCCAGAAAAGATACTCAAACTCAATTCTTTGGCCCGCATGCAAACTGCTGTTAGATACAATTGTCAAGGCCTGTGGATATTCTCAACACCCTAATTATTTAGAGGAAAATTCAACTACATTCCTGCTTACAACATCCATATGGAACTGCCTGTGACACCCAAACCTATACCTGCTTCCTTGCCTGACCTCCCAACTGACCATACTGGCAAGCTCTTTGGAATTGTGTACATCATCCTCACAGGGGTGATTGACACTATCATACCAGTTGCTGGCCTGTGGTCTTGGGTGGGGAAGTCCGTTTTCTACCTTTTTAAGTTAGCTCCTCTCTTGTGGTGGGCCCTGCCCGCTAAAACACCAGCCCAAGTTACCCCTGAAAATGATTGGGACAGCCACCTGAGACTGGATCCCTGACATTATGGAGATTTTTTTAAAACCTGGTACCCTGAGTCCCAAGATGATGTTATTTCTTGGGGAATCTTGTATGCTTTTTTTTATTTATAATCACTTATTACACCTATAAGATGACCATGAACCCAATCTCTTCCATGTGGAAGAATGCAAACCTGAACAACCCAAAAAGAACTAATACCACCGCCACTAATACCAACAAGACTCCCTACTCTCAAGTGCAAAATGTAATTGTAAACCAATCCCTCACAAATGTTGAGATGCCCCAGATGGGGAAGCTTACACTCAAGGAAGCCTGACGCACCATGTTGGTCCTCTACCTGCACTTCCAAACTAACGCCCCTCCTGCGCCAGCAACACCAAAAAGGTACTTGGGGTTGCTTCCATGCTCTCAGGAGACGCTCTAGATTGGTTTGGCAAGGCCACAGCAGAAGATGTAGAATTCTGCTTTGACTATGCCAAGTTTGAGGCTGAGTTAATAGCTACTGGGGAGGATTGCAACACTAGATACTACGCCCTGAACTCCTTGCTAGAAATCTGATAAGGCTCCAACCCATTCAAGTGTATATTGACAAATTCCTAAAACTGAAGACCCACACCCAACTTGAGGACATATTGGCAGCCATCATATTCCGTAAAGGAGTGAACCCAGTCATTAAGGACCTACTGAAACACCACCCTCCCACCCTTGGCTTGGAAGACCTGGTCCCCTTGTGTAAGGGCCTCAGCATGAACCAAGAAAGCACCAGTACTACCCAACACCGCCAGACCCAAGCCCTCACATCCAAACAAGGGAAAATGACCCCTGAGGAACTTCAAAGACACTACAGAGAAGGACTCTGTTTTCACTGCCATAAAGCAGGGTACTTGACCAGAGCATGCCCTAAGAAAAACCCTGCTCCTATCTCTTTGGGCCAAATAAACTCTTCTTCCTAGTATTACAAGTTTATCTTAGTATCTGTTAATGTCAAAGGAACAATCCAAAAACTGAAGGCATTCATTTACACTGGAGAAGATGAGAGTTTCATTGATGCTGACCTAGCCCAAGAACTGGGCCTGTGCACATCTAAGAACTGCCTCCAGATCATCATGGGAAATAGTACAAATAATATAGGGTACAAATGCAAACAAGAACTACCCCTAGTTATAGGAAACAGCACATACCCAATGTCTCTCATCCTGTTGAAAGGCCTACCACACCCCCTCATCCTTGGGGATTCCTGGTCTGACAGGCATGGCCTCATCCTCAACTACTGGGAACAGAACATCACTGTCAGGGACCCACTTTATAGGGATCAGGTCTCTGTACTCCATCCAGTATTCCATATTGATTTCAGGCAATGTAGCCATTTTCATCAACCCAGAAGTAGTGCTTGCATTCTTCATAGCAGAAATCACAACCAAGAGGATAAAGTCAGTGTTGTAGGAGATCCAAAAGAGAGTCATACGTAGTAGCAAAGCTAATGCTTCCAAGCCACCACCAATATTAGTAGTAAGCATTCTAGGCACTTGCTAGGTTTCCTATTTCAAACTATTGTAGCACACAGTAAATCTGGGAATTGGGAACAGGATAAAGATTTTATTAAACAAACAAGAATCAAGTAAGGGCATTATTCACTTAAATGACCCTAAGGTCCAACATCAGGAGATCTCAATCACATCTATTATGTATCAGGAGCAAGGGGTTGAGCTCAGTTGATCACAAGTGTGAAACATTGCAGTTGGGTTTTGATAATGAAATAATATAGAGTTTCACAATACCCTGGAGGTGAAACAATCATCAGGGGAATTGGATAATCAGGGAAATAGTTGAGATGTACTTAGGAAATCCTATACCATAATTGTGAACAATTTAACATTCCCTTGAGGACAATTAATGATGTCAGGAATTGGTTCCTGACAGTCACCTTGGGTGATAAGGGAACCCACAACACTGTACCCTTTGGCACCAACCCAGAGAAATTTACCCAAAGGCTCATGACCATACAGATTGAACCTAGCATGGGAGTCTTACCTACTTATATAGGAAAGCGGACCCACGTTTTCAGTGAA
>QTSX02001805.1:0-35673 GCA_014839935.2 Entomophthora muscae | reverse complement strand
TATTCCATATGGGCCTGTTTGCTCAGGGCAGACTGGATTCATGCGGCAGTGTTGTCGTTGTTGGCCCCAGCAAAAGGTTCTAAGGCAGCGCTTCACAGTCTTTGGGCTATGTAGGCGGGTATGGTGTTTTTGTTGGTTGGTTGGTTGCAGAATAGAGGAGGGAGCATTAAAGAAACCTTGTGCAGACATGGCGTTTAAGGTGGGTAGTGGAATCACTGTGTTCTGGTATAGGACAAAGCCATTGGGTATCTTGGTACCAGGGATGTACAGAGCCCAGTCCAGCGGGAGGCCAGACATAATTCTGTCAAATGATTTGTTGGCTGCGGCGTGTGCAAGCAACAGGCAGAATTTTACAAGATAAGGTAGGATGGACAACCTACCTGTGCTACCAATGTTGTAACTGTGCTGTTTTAGCAGAGTTACAAGGGGAAAATATTTAGAAGCTAGATAATAATCTTTATTGTGAGTTAATGATTATATAGTTCATGTGAGTCAAGGATAGCAAGAACATGATTGGTGATCACACAGCTGGATGAAAGGAGGGGGTGGCTTGATCCTGATAATGAGTCAAGCGCCAAAACAAGGTATCCACCATAAAGGATCATCATCTGTTCATGTTGTTGGATTTGGCAATTTGAGTTGACTTCCTAGTCTGGCTTTGAGTGGCCGGATAATTGGATTGCAGGTCACAAACCTGCTTGTTTGGAACCTTGCTGGTGGGTCAAGCCTGCTGTTTTGACACTCTCATCACTTCTGAGGGGCTTTTTGAGCCCACCCACATGCCTCAGGGGTTATGCAATGCCCCTGCCACTTTCTAACAAGCCATGAACCCAATTCTCTATGACTTAAAGCTGTCATGTGTGTTGGTATTTTTATAAAACATCACTATTTTTAGCGCTACCTTCACTGAATATCTGGATCACCTGAAAGCTGTATTCCTCAAGATCCAAGAAGTTGGTCTCAAACTTAAGCCGTCCAAATACTCCTTTTTCAAGGACCACTTGGAGTTTCTGGGACATGAAGTTATGCAGATAGGGATCTGCACAATGATGAATAAGGAAGATGCATCAACAATATGCTGCCCCCCACTAATCTCCAAGAAGTTCAAGTCTTCTTGGGAATGATGGGGTACTATAGACAGTTTATCTACAACTTTGCCAAGCTCAGTGAATCTTTAATGCAGTTACTGAGAGGTGTGCCATTTGAGTGGACTAATAGTCAGCAGCAATCCTTCAATGTCTTAAAGCAGAAGTTAAAGGAAGCTCTCATACTGGTATACCATAACTGGTATAAAGAGTTCATTCTGTATACTAACACCGGTGGTTTTGAAGTGTGAGATATCTTAGCACAACTGTACAACAAACGTGTGGAACATCATATCACTTATTCTTCCCATATCCTCAAGAAGCATGAAAAGAACTATAGTGTGACAGAAAAAAGTAGTGCTTAGCTGTGTTGAATATAGTCAAGTAATTCTGCCATTAAGTATATGCCACACACTTAAATGTAGTCAAGGATCATTTCTCTCTCTTATGGCTTCAAAAACTAAAAGAGCTGGAAGGGCAACTTGCATTCTGGGCTCTGCGGCTTCAAGGATATGACTTCACCATAATCCACTGTCCTGGAGCTCAACACTAGAATGAGGATGGCCTATCCTGAATGCCTATCTTAGCTTTACACCCTGATGAAGAAGACTAATTGTATGATGTCATTGGTTGTCCTACAGATTGGGAGTCAGATCCTGAAGAAACATGGCTAGCTTTAAAGAATTTTAATAGCAGACACAGTAATCAGAGACAAACAACTAATCAAAAAGGTTAGGTCCCTGCATCTGCTGTATGTTTGTCCTAGCTTACAAGTGCTAGTGATACTTCAAGCTCATCTGGATACTGGCCATGGAGGTATATCCAAGACTCACAACTGGTTAAAAAAACACTACTATTTGGAAAACATGAGAATTTTGATCCCTGATGTACTGGCCTCTTCTTACAACTGTCAGCTACAATAGCCTTTTACCTCCCAATACAAGTTCAAGTTGGTACTACCTAAGCACACTTTCTACACTGTCAGTGTGGACACAGTGAATTCCTTCCTTGCTCCTGTTCTGGATGTCAGTTCATCCTTATTACAGTATATCATTTTAGTAAATGAGTGGAGGCCAGGGCAATCAAAGATATTACTGCCAATAAAGCTGCCACTTTCCTCCTCCTGGACATGTTTTATTTTCATAGCTGCCCTCAAGTGCTCTTTTCTGAAAATAGCACTGATTTAACCACTTTTCTGATTATTTTGCTGGTGGAAGCCATGGATACCCATCAGTTCTTTGCTGTTCCTTATAACCCCTCCACCAATGGTACAGTAGAGTGCACCAATTTTACTCTGGTCTCTATCATGCACAAATTAACCCATTCAAATGATTCTAACTGGGACAACAGCACCCATTTCAACACTAAAAATGTTGACAGTAGCCATGTCAACACTTTTAATGTCAACAGAAAAATAAAGTGACAACCTGGTTTCACATAATGTTGTCTCCTGGATGTTGACACTTTTTTAAGTAACAGACACTTTACCCTGAACATTTTTAATATAAAAAATATATTTTTAAATACTATATTTTACTAAAATGACCTCAGAAAATTCAAAAATGCAATAAAAAATTCATCATGAGTAATAAGAAAAAGAGATATAAGCAACTATTTTTCAATTTACTATGTAAATTACACTCTTTAATATTAATTTTTTTTTATTTCCATATAAATTAAAATTCCAATGAACCAAAAATAAAGATATTTTATATATCATAATAACTAAAAAATATAAAAAATTCTATATCTAATTTATTATACTTAACTTAAGCACAACTGAAAAAATCTCATGCCTTAAAGATAAATTAACAAAAAATAAGATATTTCTTATAAAACCACATTGAAGCTGTATCTAAAAACTTACCATTTATATCTAAAAAAATTAGTACTTTATAAATAAATTTAAAAATATAAAAATCCAAAAGTAAAAACAATCCAGGCAAAGCAATTCAAAGTTTATTAGGCTAATTAAACCCACCAGCAAGAGCAGTTGCAACATCTTCAAGGTATTTTTTGATTTCTGCCACCTTATACTTCTTCTTCACCACCTTTTTGCCTGACTCCTGGTACTCCTGCTATTTACTCTTCTTTTTCTTGGGGGCCACCTGGTTGGCCAGGTTGAAAAACTTGGAGACATTTCTGGCCTGCTCTTCCTGTAGCTTGGCAAAGAACTTGTTGTATTTGCGGTTGGACCAAAACTTGGTCTTCAAGTGCTTATGCCAAACATCAAGGCTGGATGTGGTCTTCATCTCCCCCTTGAGGCAGGCGCCCTGGCAATTACAAGGGGCAGTGGCCCTGCTCTTTTCTCTCTGGGCAGTCACCTTCTTGCCTACCCATTGATTTTAAAAGTACTCAAGGTAACCCTTGAAAATGGTGGAGTGCTTCTTCATGTAAGCATCCTCCAGGAGGGCCTCAAAGCCAAGCCCAGTATGCTCTGGCCCCAGAAAAGCCAAGGCAGAAAACTGGGTGATGGCAAAGAAGCACTTCCCTTTACCATCATTAAGATACTTGTTGAAAAGCTCCTTCTTGCTCTTGAGATTCTTGATGAGGGCCTGCCTAAAATGTAAGAAGCAGCCCTGTACTTCTCCATTGAAGGTGGCCTCAAAGGCTCTGAACTGAGCTTTCTTGAAGTCCATTATGATCACCTTTGGCCCAAGTTAGCGCACATGAGCTAGCTGCTCTGCAGCTAGGGTGGACTCATCCTTCTCAGCAGAGTAAGGGTTTTCTCTGGTGGTGTGAGTGGAAGGGGGAGCTGGTTGGTGGGAAGGGAGCTCAAAGCATCCTGGACAATTTTGAATTCTCTGGTGTAGACTTCTGTCTTGGCACCAGGCAGGAGGAAGAGCACAAGAGGGATGACCTGGCTATTGAACTGTCCATGCAGGACCCAAAGCTGCTTGAATAGGGAGGGGCAAGTAGCAAATGTGCTGTTGCACAGCCAGGTGGTAGCAGTGTTCAGCTGCTCCAGGTTTTGGGTTGTGACGTAGGCTACAATCCTATCCTCCACTTCCTGCCCATTGACATGGAGCAGGAACATCTCACCATCCTCATTTTTCTTGAAGGCATTGGAAAGAACCAGGTCTTCAATGGTGGTGGCGCTCTTGGCCAGGGGGTTTGAGGCTTGGCGCCTATCACTCACAAACTTGACCAACTGGGTGTGAGTTGGCACCCTCTTGAGGTTGATGGGGGAGAGGTACTTGCATGCAAGCACAGCCAGCTGGGTTGGGGAAAGGTCCTTTGAGGTGGGCATGGCCTGCACTATATACTATTTGAGAAAAAAGCAATGGTTTTGTTGGGCATCACACAACTGTGTTCACCCTTGATGGTCTGTACCAAGTCCCAGCACTCAGTATTGAGCTGCACTGGGCAAGAGCAGTCCTCACAGGTATAGTGCTGGCTCTTGAATCCCTGGTTGGCATTTTGCATGAGAACATGTAACCCTTGGCCACCATGTCTGGCCCACCTTTGACACTCATGATGGGAAAAAACTTTGGTAGGGAAGAAGGAGCCTTAAACTTCCTGTTGACGTTGCATATATTGTGGGCCAACAGAGGGTCTCATAGGCCAGCAGGAGCATGGGGGAAGCCAGGGAAGTAATCAGGGTGTGTCTTTGAATCATCCCCTGATGAACTGGAAAGGGGAGATTTTGGTGGTGGGGGGGAAGCAGAAGGGGGCTTATCTTGGTGCTCTTATGTGCAGGAGACTTATCCTTGGGTGGGGTCTTTTTGGCCTGGCGCCGCTTTTTGGTTGGCTCCTTGTCTGAAACCAAGTTGTAGAAACTGTGATCCTTAAGGTAACCATCAGTTTCCTCTCCCCCAGTTGAGTGAGCGGGGATCTTCTCAGGAGAGGGCTTTGAGGAGGGCTTGGGAGTGGCCTTCTTTGATGAGACAGGCTTCTTCTTGGTAGATTTGGTGGGCTTAGCGGGACACTTGGTTCCTTTGGGCTGCTTAGAGGTGTTCTTGTCCTAAAATAATAAGTAAAATGGTTTAAGATAAAGCAATGTATTTAAAAACAAACAAAACAACTTAAAAAACATAATATATAAAAATTAAACTTTATATGGCTTTTATTGGCATTTAAAAAGTAAAAAACACTTGTATTATTTTATTTTATTAAATTTATAAATAACAAGTTAAAAGTTAAGAGTTTTATGTGAAAGTATTAGCTTTTTAAATAGATTTTATTTTAAAAATTAGAAAATATGAAAAATAAAAGTTAAAAATACAGCATGCTAAAATTTTAGATAATTTTATTATGTAAAACATAAAGTTTTATATGTGAGAAATGAAAAGCGTCAACATTATGAGTGACAATTAGTAAAAAAAAGCTGAATTCTCACTGCCAATTAGAAAAATTGTAGACATTATTTTGGCAACATTGTCACTGTTGACATTTTTTTGAAAATTTACTGTTTTTTATTGTACGCTTAATTAAATTTACGCGGGCTAGCAAATATTAACTGTTTTCTGTGTGTTTTTGTTACATAATAAAATAAAAAAACATGAAAATAAGTAAAAAAAAGTATCAAAGTTCTTTATTTCTTTATTTCTTTATTAAAAATAATATTTGGGTAGTGGTAATATGATATTTTACCATTGTGTATCTTGAAAAAAGTTAAGAAAGTTGTATTCAGTAATGAAAAGGGTAAAGTGTCAACACAGTCACTTACAACATTCTTTACATGAAGTGGAATATTAATTTAAGCTTAATTGTGCCACTCTAATTTGCTTAACTCCACCCTGGCAGATGATCACAAGCAAATAAACAACATTTCTGAGTGTCAACATTATTTTCAATAATAAATTCTATAGTAACTTACATAGTAACTCATGCTTAAATTATTGGATCCCTGTTAGCCACCAATCCATTTATGATATTAAAGCCGGAATAAGTGCCACATATATATTTATAAGATGAACATTTTAACAATCTACTGTATGTGCAATGTCTTTTTCTATATATTAATTTAATAAAAAAATATTTTTAAATGCGCACTTAATTTTTTTATTTTAGATGTTTCAGTTTTGTTATTAAAAATAAGTTTGGCTTAAAAAGTGTTGACATTGACACTTTTACGTGTGAAAACAAATAAAAAATAAACTAATTTTTATTAGTGAACGTAAAGGAAAAATCTGGTTAAATCAAGTTTTTTGATCAAGCTTAATATTAAATTGTGTCAAAATGGCCACAATTTTGTTGTGTTTTCTGGGTTCTTACCCCTGAATGCTTTAAAAAAAGAATTAAGCTAGCGCAACTAGAAAAAAACATAGGAGATTTTGAGTTGACAGTGACCATGTTGACAAAGTGTTGACATGGGCACTGTTGCCAGGCGGAGTAGTCAAGGGGAGGGCTGCAGGTGATTCTGCGCAGATAACTTTGACTGAACATTGATTTAAGTCTAGCCTCCCCCCTTGAACTCATAGGAGCCTGTTTCTGATATTCTGAAAAACACGGTATCATGAAGCAACTTGCTCATTTTGACGGGATATATCTGAAAACCCACCCCATTTCTATTGAGGGTGATTACAGACATGTCCCAGTCAATGTAGGGGGAGGTTGTGGCAAAGCCAGTCAAGGCCAGTGAGGAAATTGTAGCTGAGCCCTGTCCTGATTAGCCCAGTAAGCTAAACCTGGATGTTCCCCATTCTCACAGAGAAGGGTACCGTCTTGTGGGTAACTGCCACTCTTTGGGAATCAGCCACTTGTACTGCCTTGAACCTGCTTGGCACTTGGTTTAGTTGCTGAGCATCTGCAAACTTCTGGTCAACCATAGTGTGATCAACTCCAGTATCTACCAGTAGCTTGTGGGTGTTCCCACGGAAACAAAAGGGATAGGCCAAGCAAGTTACTTTATTTGGAGAGTGACTGGCTTGAAATATGGGGTTGTCACTATGGACTTGGAACACATCTAAGGTTTCCACATTGTGCACATTGTAGTCACAGGAGTTTTTGGTAATGAGATATTAAGAGTGTGGCCCAAACAGGGTTGCAGAACCTCTTGTATCTACAACCCCCAGGCTTTCACCAGATCCTAAAATTTGGGCTAAATGAAGCTTCCCCTTGCAGGGTGGTTGGTCCCATTTTCCTGCTGACAAGGTTGGCAGCAGCCTACTTGGTTGTGAGCGCTGCAAGGCGCAGGACAAGGTAGGGAAGTGCATTTTTGGATCTTTGGAATCCCATTGAGGCCTGATTGTTGGCCTCCACAATGGCCTTGTAGCAATCATTGACGGAGATGCAGCACCCTACAGGAACCCATTTATAGATGTGGTGCTTCAGCTCATTGATAATGAGGGTGAGTAGCATTCCATTTCTGTCAGTGATAGCTTCATGGGCAGCGGCAAGTGCTTGCTGCCAGGCTTTGAGGTACTCAGGGACACTTCCTGTCTTCTTGATAGCAGGTAGAGGGGTTCCTACTACAATGGGCAAGAAGATATTTCTATAGCGGGACCTGGCAGCGTCTCTGAAAGTGGTCCAAGTAAATTTGTGTTCTTGACTGGCCCAGTTGGTGAACCATACCACGGCAGGCCCTGTGAGGTGCTCAGAAGCAGTGACAACCCACATGGGTTCAGGTACTTGGCAGATACGGAGGCAGTTTTCTGTGGAGTTTAGTCAACTGACAATACCAGCCCCTTCCACGCCACCCGTAAAGGAGTCCAGTTGAAAGTTTAGCATACACTGCAAGAGGTCCAACTGTGGCAGTGTGACACTGGTGTTATGTTGCCCTAGGTAGAGAAAAGTTGTAAACACTTGTGATTACCAACTGGTCCTGATAGATAATGTATTCCTTGGGTATGTCCCCATCAGGCATAGGGAGGAGGATTTCCTGGTGTGTAGTAGCCATATAGCCTGTACTCAATCCTTTCTTGGGGGATTTTCTTTTTGGTAGGCTGTGAACCTACTTCTGCTACCACTGTTGCAACTGAACCAATAATAGTTTGGTACTTGATTGGGGAAGACAACAGTCCAATAGAAAGAACAAGAATGAGAATAATAATATCATATTTTTAATTGGTAATGTGACTAATATACTATATGGGAAGAGCCACAAGGCCACCAGGGGGTGGCATAGTGCATGTTCTATGTAAGTTTTGGAGCCAAGGAATAACTTGCGCGGGGATCAGTAATTTCAAATTAGAAGTTCTCCTAATTAGGAGATATTGTCAGTAACTTGACATCACCATCAGATTAATCCATGTTGGAAGATATGTATGGGGCAACTCATTGAGCGCCCCCTGTGTATTGTGAGATATGTTGGCAGGCAAGAGGGGAATTTTGGTTGCAACAGTATGGACATCTCAAACCTGCCAAGCGCGGCAGAACATAGGACACCAAGATGCCTGCACAACTGGTTGTGCCAAAGATGGTCAAACCCGCACAAGCTGCGGCAAAGAAGAAAGTGAAAAAGATACTTAAATTAAAAAATCAATAAACATATATAGATAATTATCTGTTTTTTAAAAGTAATCAAGGATGTGGTTTGAAAAGTCCTGGTCCTGTATGTTCCAGCCACACTTTACACCAACTTTGCCAGTCATTTGGCTAGGCATCTGGCGTTATCCCCCTTGTTGTGCGGCAGCTCAAAGATAGAATCCATGGTACTATCATAATGTTGCATGACACACTGATTGGGCTTTCACATACCAAAGGGGCATCTGAGTGGGCTATTGAAGCCTATAAGGACACCTAACTGGTTTGCTTAGACCCAGTTTTCCTCAGTGGAGCTTACTATGTAAAGTCCATTGAGCTTGTTTGGGACATCCTGGAGACACTCTCATTCAATAATATACCGGAGATGGGCCAGGCTTATGCCGGTGTTTGCTTTTGCTTCCCGGTGGAACACACCCTCTCTTACCTATTGGAGAATTTTGGGGTGTGGTGGAAGAATTGGCTTTTGCAACGCAACAGCCCTCAAGAAAACTAAGATCTTCCTGGTGTACTTTGGGCTGGCCTGGAGTTCCAGAAAGACAGGGGTGCCTCTGGTCATGGAGACTACATTTTCTAAAACAAAGCACAAAAAAATTAGAGTGGTTTTTAATAAACTGTGTGACTTCACAGAGGTTTTTGCTGAGCAAAGGCTTCATCTTGTGGTTTATCTCAGGTATCTCTTCTACTTTGGGATGAGCTCTGATGTGGAGGTCCTAGGTGGGGTCCTTCTTGGTATTTACAAGGTCAGGTTCTCCCTGGATAGGAAGAAGGTCCCCCCGGGTACAACTCAGTCAACCATGTAATCCAAGACGCCCTGGTCCTGGCGGAAATCTATGGGTTTGAAGCCCCACCAGAGAAGCTGCTCCTGAACTCCTGCTTACCATACTCCCTTTTACAAGTTTCCAGGAATATTTCAATCAGGGTGTATCCATTGTCTATGGCGTGATGGTGAAGGTTGTGTGCCACCTCTATTGCCAGGTGGGTACATACCAAAGAGCACACTACAGGTGCTCTCAATAAATCCTCTCTTCCAATAAATTTCATTACAATTTATATTATTTTTACTATAATAAATTTTTCTAATTTCTATTTCAGCAAACAAGTTTTGCAAAATAAACCCTGGAGACGGTTTTCATAAAAGCATAATAATATACGTTAATAAAATATACTTCTACTTTGTATCTTATACATTTAACTTTTTTAATTTGATTTTTATATTTATTTGATAAGATTAATATAAATATATTCATGTAATCCAGTATCAAGTATTTGGGATAACCTCAGATGGCATAATAGAAAAATTAATATAAAATAAATAAATTACTAACCTCCATTAATGGTCCTGCCAAAACTGATTGTGGGCTTAGAAGTTTCTAAATATAAAACAATAATTAATAAATCTTAAATAGTAAATTAGATAATATAAAATAGTCAGACACATTAAGCCTTTAATTGATCGGCTGTTTGGCAAGGCAGGCGGGGATGAACAAATCAGCATGGCCAAATTCAATGGCCACAGTCTCAGCTGGGAGAGTGTGGATCCCAGACTGCAGCAAATCAAAGAGGTCCTTGGTCCCAATTGGCGTCCTCTGCTTGACAACTTTATTGAGCCACCCAAAGACCTCCTCAATAGGGTTTAGGAATGGGGAATAGGCAGGGAGAAATAGGAGTTGCAAATTTGATGCAGCCAATTTTTGGGGACCCACTGCAATGCCTGTATCAATCATTGGAAATTCCTCAAGAATATCTGCCACCTTATGGAGACCAATGTTATCCAGTACAATAGCATTAGTGAACCCTGGGCTTGTGCATCTAAGGTACCCCTGGACCAATCAGAGAAATGACAAGAAGGTCCTGCTGTTGTAAGATCCTAATATCATTTGGTACATCTCAATCCCCTTTGGGCTGAGAAGAGCCCCCATTGAATAGGCTGTGGAGCGGACTGCAGCATGCCAAGCTACTCCGTCATTTGAACCTTTGAGGTCATAGCCATATTTATTTTGCATAGACAAGGTGAATGTCAATTCATCAATATAGTAGAGTTTGACTGACCCCTTGTTTTTGAGCGCAGTGTACGTCTCTGCATAATTTTCTGGGTCTTGATATTGAACAGGCTGTTTTGGTTATAGGGAGATACCCCAAGTTTTTTTTACAAGAACCACAGACCCTTAACCATATGGTAGTAAAAGGAAACTGAAGCCTCAATCCCAAAAGTGGACTTGACCATCAACTGTATACTTTCTAGTCAAATATGGCAGTCTTGGTTAATCCACTGACTCATTGCCCATTTGTGCTTCTTGCTGAGCAGGGTCAATACACATAATTATTTCCCTGCTTTCATAACTTGCCCGGTATTGATTAATTTTTTAAATGTTTTACTTGCGTATTTAGGATCAACCCCAACAATGGTGGTGACCTTCTTATAGTCAATAGATTCCTGCATCAGCTTGAGAAGGATGACATACTTTATGTTGGAGTGGCCCTCCAGGAGGCCTTTTTGGTGCAGTTGAATTGGGATCTTGTTCAGGGACTAGTACACAAGGCATGGGCACCTGGTTGTAGAAGGCTGCAACCTTGTTTAACACCTCCTGTTCCTTTGTAGTTCTCTAAAACTTGGGCTCTTTGATATCTTTCTGGTCACTGTCACTGATATAATGCTTGTAGCTAGTGTCAAGAACAGGCTTAAACTTCTCTATCATGGCTGTTGGTACTGATTCCTGGTGGTACATGGGGTCAAATACAAAAGAAGTAAGCTCAACTTCCTTGCTTCTAACTTTGATGGGTATGAAAACCTTGGTTGGAATTCTGGTCAGCTTAGTGACCCTTGGGCTTAAGCTCCTTGCCCTTGCACCTTGTGCTACTCAAACTGGCAGTGTCAGTGCAGCCTCATTATGATTCTCTCCTCCCCTATCTCCTTCCTGAGTTGGCACTTGTGTTGCACTAACTCAATTTTTTACCTGTGGGGGCAACCGCAACTGCAGCATACAACAGGTGCATTGGTACTATGTTGTTGTGTTTCTTTCATTTTGAGAATTTAATAAAATACTAAATAAAATTCAATTAAGTTACTCCCTAATTTTAATTTTTGCTTTTTATCTGAATATGGTTATTTAGTTAGAGTTTTCTCACACAATATCCTAATTCTAGATTTTCTATTTTTAATTAGTTGTTTTTGGTTTTACAGCGCCCATTTTAGAATACCCAAATAGTCTACACCCCTTTTCCCAGATTTTACGCCATATTTAAACACCTAGAACAATGTTTTTAAAATTTATTTTTCAGATTGTGTGCCTTATTTTAGATATCTTGGTATCATGCTTGTTTACAATCCATTGCACACAATGATTGAGTGGTTTTGTTTGTAGGTTGAGTAGTTGTTGTGTTTTGTTTTTGGATTGAGTTTTGACTCACTGCGCTTGAGTGTATTTTGTTGCTGATTTACATAGTAAACATATGGGACATTATTTTTCTTGTTATGCCTAGGCGCCAGATTGGTTATTTTATAACTTAATCACATTATTCATATTCAAATTATTCAGAAAGAGTAAAATACAATCAATCCCAAATATTTAATTGATCTTGGGCTTGGGTGATTTTTTAAAAAATAATTCATTGATTTTATAATTGAAAATTGCAACTTATAGTACTACTGAAAATATCTTAAGTGCTACTACAAACCAAAAATATTTATGATGAGTTGCATGGGAGAGTAATAGCAGCCCCAAAGCTATAAATGCTATTACCCTATCTTTGGCTCATCATAAATATTCTTAGTTTGTTTCAGAAAAAAAGGTTGTTGTTTTTGAAAGACTGATAACTCTATTTAAAATACACCCTCTAGTAAGCTGCCCTACTTCATGAACTTGCCCCAATACACTACTAGCATCTTCTGATATTTTTGTTTCTCTGGTATCATCACGTGATTTCAAATGATAAAATATCTCAGAATATTCTGAGAAGCTTTCAAATGTTAAAGGTGAAGTATATAACTTCCCATCTTTCATCAAATATGAAAGATTAATGCGCAGATTTTTAACTTCAAGCTCTCTTTTTATAGGCCTAAATTTCCTTTCATAAATATAAAAAAATGCTTTTTGGGAAACAATTGAACCAGTTAAAGATGAATTGTATAATTCTTTTCTTCTTTCTTCTTTCTCACAAATATTTTTTAGATCATTAATGTTGTTAATATAAAGTACATTTTCTTTTTCCTTTAAAATTTTTGATATTACACCAAAGTGACCATCAACAATGCTTTTTCCATGGCATTCAACAAAACGGTTATATTTTATGGAACCCTTAATATATTTAGGTGCCTCTTTAAATAAGTAATATAAAAATTCATATGATCTAAAATGATTTCCATTATCTGTCCATACTTTTATATTTTTTATTTTTTTAAATCTATCTAATTTAAGAAGACTTATTAGACATTCACCTGAAAATAAAGAATCATGTGATAATATTTGAGACAAAAAATCATGATATTCATATTTAATTTTATTGTTTTCTTTAAAAACTAATGCAAACCCTAATAATGAGATTGGTTTTTTTGAATAAAAACAATTATTGGTCTCAATTGGACCACCTCCAACCTTTAAGTTTTCTTTATAATCTATAACTACAACACAAGACTCATCATCTAGTTCATTAATATCTTTTTTATATTCACAATTTTGATGAACATAAAAGTCTTGGTGCTGATTAATAGTCTTTAAGTCATTGTCTATAGATTCTGGTAATGGTAAGTTTTTACTTTCACATTCTTCCTTCTTTTTTTCTAGTGAATTTTTTAAATTACAAATATTGCACATATCAGTTTGTTTTTTACTTTTTATTATATTTTTAGGGATTAATTTATAGTAAGTAGAAATTGAAACTGAAATTTCATTTTTTATTTTCATATTTTCATATATTTCTTTTTTTGTTTTAAGTAGAGAGTATTTAATTTCAGTTGAGTAATTACTCATCTCTTTTTCTATATCTTTATAAATTTTTTCAGGCACTTTTTTTGTAAACTGGCTTGTTTCAAAAGAATTTTCCAGCAATTTTTTAATTATTTTTTTAGTTATTTCTTTTTTTTAATGAATAGTTATTATTTTTTTGGCTTTTTTTGTTTAAGCTTACATTTTTATTTTTATTTATTTTTCTTGAGTATTCAAACTCACTTTTGGTTATATTAAACCCCATATCATTAAGCTCTTTTAAAGAGTAACTGGAAGTAACCAGAGATCGCAAGGCTGGGAGATGTTTTTGGGGGAGAAGATTTCATGAGATCCTTTAAGTTTTCAATGAACTCATTGCCTTTTTGATTTTGAATAGTTGGCAGGAACTGAGCTTTCCCAAATTCAGTTTGAGTAAGAAAGTGCTTGATGAAATTATCAAGATCATCACCAGCAATAAAGAGGAATGCCTTTTTTAACATTGCAATTCTCTCTCTTTTTGTTGAAGCTCCCAAGGAAAAAAAGGGTAGCATGGAAGAAGTAAATTTAACTGAGGACATGGTAGTATTTTGAATCTGTAATTAGGTCAGATCTTTGATGTGTGCCTTAATGATGGAGTAGTTATGATCAGAATGTGGTCTTTGAATTGGGTTATTTGGATTAGAAGCTTTGTGGTACTTTAGCTCTTATATACCAAGCTAAATGACACCATTCTGAAAGAAATGGTGTGATAGCTTTTATTATAGTTTGAACTTGAATTTATGTTTGCAGAAATTAATTAAATACCCAGTTTTCATGCACAAGTGATATATGTGAAGCAGCTAAGCATTATTATTACATCATATCCTCTTTGTAATCAATGCAAATCAATTAAAATGATGTATTCAGTTAATTGTAACTCTTCCGCATATTTTTAAAATGATAAAATATTAAAGAATTCCATTTAATGAATGCTCAATTTGAGGTTCGAAGCTCACTTGAACCTTAAAATCAATCTAAACAGTGATAAAAACATCCTAACTTCAAACTATCATAAAATCCTAGAGAATTGAGCTTTTTAAATAAAATAAAATGCGAAAATAAAGCTCTCAATCTTATCTTTAATTTCGTCAAATAAAAAACATCTGTTGTGTATTCAAAAAAAAGTATTTATTAGCTTTGAAGTAATCTACTTTATATCATTAGATATAATCATATAATAAAATCTGGATTATGCTCTTTTAAATTACTTTTGCTTTAATATTGAGCATAGTATACATATTAAAATTTTTACACCAATAGAAAGATAAGATTCTTAGCTTCATTTTGATAGTTTACAGTGTGAAAAAATATTAATTTTTCATTGAGTTATTAATGTTTTAAATATAAATTGTGTAATTAGTTACTTTTTCAAAATCGAACTGTGTTATGCTGCGACTTGAGCAGCATGTGCATTAGAAAATGGCCTAATCTCTAAAATAATGACCCATATGTACACCAAAAGTCAACTCACACCACTTTGTTTGTGAATCCATGTATTTTGGTTTGTATTTTGAATATTTTTGTTGGGAATGTGAGCACTTTGTTGACCTATTTTGTCCACCAGCACCCAAAATCCCTGTTACTAGAGTGTATATTTCACGGCAACAGTGGCAAAATTGACTGTAGGGATACAAAAGTGAGAATCTAAAAGTGGCCAAGTTGACAATTTTAAAATCCAAAATTAAATCGAAGCAACTCATCTGGAATCAAACATTATTATGGCCATATAAGATCCTTCTATCCATTCTCTCAGCTAAAAACGCCAAGAAAAAGTAGTTACTCTATTATAAAAAGCCATTTTGAAAGTTTAAACAGGGTCAACTTGGACGCTTTTAGATTCTCACTTTTGCATCCCTACAGTCAATTTTGCCACTGTTGCCTATTTTACACTGATAGTTGGGATTTGCTTAAATCTGAGTTCAGTTTGGTTAAATCTGAAGTATTTTTGCTTGTCATCATAGCTTTTAAAACTACTGTACAGATTATAAGTGTTTAGCCATCACTGCCAAAGCCCTGTTTCCAACGGTGGCAACCTTACTATACCTTCTAAACTTTACCCCGGTAGCTTTGTATGCCTTTATCTACATCTTGTTCCATTTGGGCATGGTCCTACACTGATTCATTATCCAATAAAACCATTCTTCTCCAAATCACTCTTTGAAGCCTCCCCAAAAGTTGCCTCCTCCTCAAGACAATAACCTTTGGCAACTTTGATATCCTTTCTATTATGAAGCTAACATTAACATTTCAAACCTATTGGATAAGCTATAGTTCGATCCCGGAAACTTACCTAAGCTTAAACGCCCATCTTAAAGCTCGGACCTCCATATGTAGATATAATGCCAAGGTATTTTTGGATCGGCTTGTTGCTGAGATTGCCACACGGGAGAACGGATTATCTCCAGTGGATAGCAGAACGGCCCTGATCCCAATAAGATTATGGGCCTACCCAATTTTATTGGAACAAGAGCCAGATTTTCTCTGGATGGCTGCTCTGTTATAAAGCAGCTATTGGGGCAGATCCATTGCGAGCCTAGTTGCATCCATCAGAGATATTTAGAACCACCTATCCAAGAAGAAGAGAACTGCCAAAGAGGAACATTACAAGAGGAGATCAATGACATTGTCAGGCCAAATCTAAGTTGTCAGATCTCAATCCTGTGTATAGTTTTAAACTGTTCATCAGGGTACTCTCTATGACCCTGTGGTGTAGACGCTTTATCGGTACCCTATCAAGATTTTTAAAAGATTTGGGATTTTTATACTGGTTTGATGGCTCAACCCATCGAACATGTTAATTCTATTTAAAATTTATTATAAAATTGTACTCTTGGTTATGGAAGAGAAAGGAGATATAAAATAGTGGGTTTATTTAGTAGAATGAAGTTTGGGTGATTTACAGTTTCATTTTCTTGAAGATATCCATTTTAGCAACCTTGTCCCGGGTGATTCCGATCTTGAGGAGGATGGAGCCCATGGCGGAGGGGATGATGGTGGTGCCGATCAGGAACAGGGCGATGGTGATGAACAGCATGCCGTACAGGATGGAGCGCCGGCGGCGGATGGCCTTCTGGCGCATGGAGAAGATCGGGGGCCGGATCTGGCGGGAGGGGCTGAGCCAGAACAGCATGGTCGAGTGGGCCTTGTCCATGTAGGGGATTAGGGTGAAGGGGGACAGGACTATTAAGATCAGATGGGCAATGATGAAGTCGGTGGCAAAGAGGGACATCTCTACAATCTTGCACACAAACTCACGCAGCGGCTGCGTCACCGCCATCCAGCCAAGCCCGGCCGACATCCACCGCCCCGTCCACCAGGCACAGTTGGCACCATCATGCCCAAACTCACGAGTCAGGAACAGGAACATCAGGAGGGCAAAGATGAAGCGCTGGATGAACATGGCCGCGGTGAGCCCCAGGACGGTTCGGGACATGTCAAAGTTCTCTAGCAGCGAGAGGAAGGCCACCACTGCAACCAGGTTGATCACTGACCACGCGTGGGCAACGGCAGCAATGATCCCTCCAAATGACTTTGCACACATGGACATGATTGGGCCCAGGAACAGCGATACCGGGAAGAGCACGATCAGGATGGCTGCGTTCAGAGCGATGGGGGCCAGTGCGACGGCAAAAGCCTTGGTGATGCCTGAGCTGGCTGCCATTGACTTGTACCCGCTAAAGGGGTCGCTTCCCCAGGTCTTGTAGATGGACTCGCTGGATTTGATGTAGGCCTTGTACAGGGTGGTGGGATCGTAGGCGCTGAGGGTGGCGTAGAAGACGGTCATGAGGATGGCAGAGAAGAAGGGGATGAAGACCTCGCTGACAAAGATGGTCAGGCGGTGGGCCCGGGGGATGTGGCCACCAATCTTGCGCTCCTTGTCGCCAAGGCGCTTGCGTTTCTGCCCAGTGATCCGGGTGCGGGCATACCGGCAATGGGCGATCCAGGAGTCCTTGGCCGTCTGCGAGTTGCCCTTGGACATCCAGCGGATAAAGGCACGGTAGTCAAGCACAAACTCAATCAACGAGAACTGATGGGGGTTGAAGACCCAAGGCGACAGGACCATGCCTGCCATCGTGAACCAGAAGTACAGGTATGCTGGGCGGAACATGTTGAGGGCCAAGCACGCAAACAGGAGCAGGAGCGTGTTGCGCATGCCAGCATAGATGCTGGAGCTTGCGAAGCGGGAGTAGAGGGTGGCAAAGGGTTGGCGGGTGGTGGCAAAGCCACGACCAGTACCGATGTAGCGGGCTCCTCCGAAGCTCATGTTGCTCAGAATGGCGTTGGAATAGATCTGCGTGGTGAAGATTTCAAACATGGGGGCGCAGGAGGCGACCTGCTTTCCTAGGCGGGATGCAGTACGGACAAATCCCTGCTCTGAGAGCACCTGCATCATCAGGGGCAAGAAGGTGATGAACAGGACAATGAAAACTGACAAGATTGTACGGTCGATCCAGTTGAGAATACCACTGAAGCTGGTGCAGGTTGCTGTGATGGCAGGGAGATCACCAACAACCAGGGTGGGATCGCAGAAGTTCTGGGATGCCGTCAGAACGCCAACGCAAACCAGCACTACCATAAACACTTGGATCGAGAACATGATCATCATGTTGTTGACGTGGAACCCGGGATGGGCGTAGAACAGGGTCAACATGCGGTCAAGCGGCAGCTGGGTGTAGAGGTAGTAGTATTCACGGGCGAGCAGCTGCTCCCCCATCCCTGTACCAATCTTGGTGTTGAAGTTCAGCACAGAGCAGAACCCCAAGTCACGCCCTTTACCGCACTGCACGTACTCGGAGTGCTTGACACGCCCGCCACGCTGGAAGGCGTTCATACCGGCATAGATATCTTCATTGAGATGGAGCCCCTTCTGGGCCTTGGACAGACCACCACGCGTGTTCATGAAGATCATGTTCAGGAAATCAGGATGGCCATAATGGAGACGGCCGCCAACAGTTGACAGGATACGATGGGTCAGGGTACCAAAGGTGGCCTCTTTACCAGCAGCAATATCACCAAGGATACCAATGTTCTCACTGAAAATGTACTCACGGGCTCCAAGGATGGCAACAGGCTTGGTGGGGCGGTCGAGATGGGAGGGTGGCGCATAGGGGGAGTGGGTTGGGGGCTGGTATTCCTCGAACTCGGCCAGGACGCTGCGGATCTTGAGGGCTTCTTCGAGGTAGTTGTCCTGATTGGCATCAATCACCTGCAAGTACTCACCGCGCGTGAAAATGACAGCGTGGTTTTGATTGTCAGATTTGCCGTCACCCAGGATTGGGTTGCCAGGAATGCGCACGCGGTATCGGGGGATACGTACCCCGTTCTCATCCCGCTCGCAGTGGCCATCAATAAGGCACGAGAACATGGTGGGGGCCTCCCCTTCAGTCTCGCTTGGGACATCTTCGAGGTATCCAACCTGCAGGTCAGGGTATGACTTGAACAGGAACTCGACGTTGTCCCGCTCCTCCTTGTTGAACTTGGTGTAGCGCTGCATGGAGATGAGAAAGTTGAACTTGCGGCGGGACATCAGGTCCAGCTCGGTTTCCAGTGCCTCAGAGTTGCCGCCCAGGATGTGGACCAGCTCAGGGTTCTCGATGCGGTGAAGCAGCTTCAGGGCCTTGGAGTAGTTCATGAAGCCAGAGATGGTGCGGTACAGGGTCTGGTTGCGCAGGCTAGCCCAGATCCGGGTGCGCAGGGTGAACTCGGGAGCAGCTGACTTGAAGCCGATGCAGTAGAAGGGCAGGTCTTCGCTGCGCACCTTGCCACGCTTCTCATCCTCGGGGGTGGGGAAGGAGGGAGGCTCGTCAGCGAGGATAGCGTTCTCCTCAGCCAGGATCTTGGTATCCTTGACAAAGTTCTCCCACTCGACCGCATAAAGCGACTTGAGGTACTCTAGCAGAGTGACGCGGGTGTACTGGTCATCTTCACGGATAATCTCGCGCAGGGAAAGGAGGATCTTCTCTGAGTAATGAGGGGTGAATACGGTGAAGGTGGGCATATTCTCGACTGGCAGGGGCTCGGGGATGACGGTGGACAGACTCGAGGCAAAGAAGGAGATGCGGCGCTCAGCTTCTGAGCCGGCAGGGTAAAACTCGGTGTTGAGCCCAGTGTCCTCCTGCGCGATGAAGAAGGTGGGAGGCTTAAGCTTCTTCTTCCCTTCGATGTCACTGGCCACCTGCTGGTAAAGCAGCTTCTGCACGTGGTCAATGGAGATGAGATGGTCGCGGTACATGGAGATGACGATGGCATTCCAAATCTGCGAGCACAGCATCTTTGGCCGCAGCTTGATCTCCATGCTTGAGGTGGCCAGGATCTTTGTGTAGATGCGCTTGGGCATCATGCCAAAGATGTTCTTCCATGGTGACAGGACCGAGATGCCCATTTGGAAGGCATTGGCAATACTGAACATGGAGGTGATGATGATATACCACAGGTACGTGTCCAGGAAGAACATGATGAGGAGTAGGAGCACCATAAAGAACATGGTCAAATAGCTGTGAAGGTAGCATATCGACATGGGCTTGGCCTTCAACAGGGGCTCGGCACAGTTGACAGAGAGCGTCATGTAGACAAGCACACGGAAGGCACTCTTGAAGGACCAGATCAGGGCAAGGTAGCTCTCCACTAGTTTGCAAAGCATGATGATGGCCCACATGGCCACCGAAGTGGCTCGGTTCTTGTGATCCAGATCGGCATAGTCCGCAGTAAACGCCCGGTTGATGAGGCCAGGGATGGCGCTGTTACGCAAGCTCATCTTGGGGATGCGTGTGAACAGGTTGGCGGGCGGGATGATGGTCAGAGCCAGAGTGGTGCCAATGCCAAAAAGCATGTGGATGATTGCCCCAGCTTTGATGTAAGCGCTGCTGTCGTAGTACAGGCGCTTCTTGAGGTTAATGAAGGTGGTCTTCATTGCCTTGTCGTTCTCTTTGCTGATGCTGCTGAGGGCAGACTTGATGGCCTTGCCAGTTGCACCGGTGTCCGACTTGCCCAGCTTCTGGGTGGCAACGTCGCTGAGGTAGAAGATGGCGATGGTGGGGGCAATGTTCAGGATGAACAGGATCAAAAGTATGAAGTAGCGGCGAAGCAGGATGCGGATCTTGACTCCCGTGCGCTCGACAAAGAAGAACTCACAAAAGGTGGCCCACAGCGCAATACCCGAAGCAATGGCCCCACCTGCCCCCACCAGGGTGAAGACGTGAGGCAGGAACACATCCTCAACTGCCACCGTCTCCTTCCCTTTGCCCATGGCATTCTTGTATTGATCAAACGTCAGGAACAGGAATTGAGAGTTGACGATCCAAAACATGAAGAAGACTGAGAAGTGAAAGATCCACACTCGGCTAAAGTTGGTGAGGATATGAAGCCAGGTACGGCGCTCAAAGTACGTCTTCTTGATGCTCTGCTTCCAGTTGATCTCTCCCAGCTTGTTGTAGCGCTCGCCACATGGCAACGACATGATGGTTGTCTTCTTGTCGGCCAGTACCAGCCGCTCGATAGTCTCTTTGGACCAGAAGGTTTCGTTGATGTCATCGTACCCGATCACCTGGGCATGGTCGCGCTCACGTTTGAGGAACTGGCCATTGACCACCTCGTAGTTTTGGTCTCGGATGTAGCAGTAGGCGGGGGTGACGATGCGGTCGAGGTAGTCCCCCTCAGGGACGGGGACAGGGGCCTCCTCGGTAGCGTGGTAGTAGTCGAGGGCCAGCTTGTAGAAGAAGCACATCAGCTCCGGGAGATAACGCAAGTTGAGGCCTTCCCCCCAGATGCACAGATACAAAGCCATCTGGCGGATGCGCTCCACTGGGCTCAGCTTGCTCATGCGGTTGCGCCACCACTCCTCCAGCGCGTCCATGTGATCCTCCACGTCGCTCTTTTCTGAGTCGCGGTAAAGCTCAGCAGCAAAGTACCACACCCGAAAGTTGGCATTGTGACCGCCGATATAATCGGCATGAAGCGTCAGCAGGGCCATGGAAGGCGTCATGCGGGAGGCACGTGAATCTAGCATCGTCATCAGAGCATCGTACTGGTTGCGAATGCTAGACTTCTGAAATCCAAATCTCAAGGAAAGATCTTCAAACACATCCCACACCTCCTCCTTGGAGATGGGGACCTGGTTGTCTACGCTCCACGCTGGCCAGGGGTAGTCCTTGGCCAGGGCGCGGGTGGGGGGCAAGTCCAGGTAATCAGAGCTCCCATTTGCTTCGCTGATCCAGGAGCTGGCGCGAGAGAAGGATGAGACAGAGTTGGTGAAGTTGGGCTTCTTACTCTCAATCAGCGCCAGGAGTGACTCGGTAGAGGGGGCATACGCTGCGTAGCGTGAGTCTGAGAGCTTTGGGTTGCCAAGGGAAGAGTAAACGTCAATGTTGGAGTACCCTGCCATCTGGCTGGTGTTGAGAGATGAGCGGGCAGAGGGGGCTACGGACTCTGGGTACAGGTGTGAGCTCTGCGAGTAGTACGATTCTCGGTTGCGCGAGCTGTCGTGGTGGGGGGCGGGGGAGGTGGGGCCGTCGTACCGAGGGGAGCCGGGGGCGGAAGACTCGGATGAATGATACGGCGATCGCATCACTGGGTCATGGCCATAGTCTGAATAGTTGTCGTACTCATCGCTGGGATGGAATGGGCTTTCGCTGCGGGGCGAATATGCCTCGAAGCTTTCGTCTTTCTGCTGGCTCATGGCCTGAGATTAAGTTGTACTATTACTTTGAGTACTTTGTTTAATCCACGCTTACCTTTCGATTTTGGATTAAAAAAGACCAAAGCTTCGCTCCTCACCTCGCACACCTCTTCTTATCCGCCCTCGGCGCCGCTTTAAACTTGTACACAATTCCCTCCTCTGGCCAACTATTGGCTGGCTCGCCAAGCCAATTCTCCGGGCCAATCGACTCCGTACTTGCTCCCAATTACCGTCACCGCTGGTACCCTTGCCCCAATGGCATGGGTGTATTTCCGAGTCTGCTGCACCCTACTTGGCCCATCCAATAAGGGGCTGGGCTCGCCCCTTAATGCCGCTTCTCCGCCGCCTGATTGGCCCTCGGATATTCAACCAGCAAAGTATTTTCTAAACTAAAGGCAATGCCGTTCCATATTGGCATTTTTATTCGTTTAATGACGTCAATAATCAAATTCACCCGCTGCTCGAGACACGACTGTGACTAGCATGATGCAATCTACCAGAACCGCTATTTAATTTCCATCTATCATGCACGGATCCCTTCCACCTTGCTTCGATCCGCCCTGGATCCACTAATTAGTCATGGCCAATCAAAACGCGCTACCAACCACCAGCCAATGGTTGGTAAGGATTCAGGTAACCCTTCAACTGCATCCGCAGCAGTGAGGAATTAAATGAGGGCCAAAACCAGTGCTGGGGCGTCATTTTATTTACCACCTACCCACCATCCAATGAACTCCGCCCCCGGCGTTAAATGACATGTCGCCAAATCTTGGCCAAACATCTTTTAAATGCGACCGTTTTTTATTTAACATTTATTTCCACTCATTGCCCAGCTTGTGCGGTTCGGCCCCCCTCGCCACCCCAACCCATACCCAGCCAATCATCCCATGCGATATCAACTGAGCTCTTAATCGCCCGATCCAATCCCGTGATTTAAAGCTTCATCTGTTAACAAATACATTTAGTTTTAAGTACATGTCATAAATTTACCATTGGATTAACCCAATCTAACCATTTGATCCAATCGAGTGGAATATAGTTACACCCCGTAAAACCATTGATTTAGTTTAGCATATATATATATTGGGGTGAAATCAATCGCTCCTGCACACCATTCACTACTGGCATCGCATGCCCCACTCCGATTGGCTACAGCACGCGCCATCCCCATCATTGCAGCCTTGCCATGCCAACCAATCAATTCTATTCCGACGCCCATAAAGTGCCTGCAAAACATTTCTTCCGCAGTTGAGATTGGCGATAAGGTTGATGCCCTTCAAATGTTTATCTTCCAACTTGAACAAAGTATACGTCGCCGCCTTAACTGAAAGGGACTGTTTATCCAAACCTCAAGTTGGCACGACCCATCACCAATCGGTCGCTATCAAGCAGTGATCCATTTTCCAAGAAACCCATGCTCGACAATCTGAATAAATGGTAGTTTAAAAGCGGAGTAGCTCAGACTGGGTTAAATTCGATGCACCTATGAAATCATCGGCAACCCCCATAGAACATTAATTTCATACCTTGGCATGCCGGTTAAAGAATCTGATGGAGCTTTATCCTAAACTTACATAAGCTCACCCTACCAGCCGGGATTTCCACACCCTAAACTTTGCTGCCCTAGCCATATTCGCTATCTCCAAGGTCCATCTCTTTAGCATGGGAATTTATAATAGATGATTTAAAATCCCAACTATTCATCTTCCCAACCAAGGCCCCTGAATTCCCAAAACAATCCATTAACTCGCGTGTGATATGTGGAACTTACAAGTGTGCACCCAGATCCCACCACCGCAAAGTATAGAGGGTACCTTGGAACTCTAGCCACGGAAGCTGCTCAAAAGTTCAGATATTCCTCATATTAACTCAAAACAACTGGTGGGTCACAGGGGTATCCCGCTGCCTACATATCGATCCCCAGCATAATTCCAGCCCAGCGTTATGATTATACCATCCCTAACCTGCCGGCCAAGCTTACCCTAATGACTAGGGCCCCATAATCGAAGCTAAATTGGTTTGCCATTTATATCCGATCCCATTGAAGATATGGGTCCCAGCGTCATGGGGGATTGAGTTATTTATAAAATCCCTGCTAAGCATTGCAGTACCTTGTAGGTTAAAAATATAGCATCCCCATCACTTCCATAAATACCAAAGCTCTACCCCTGTACGATATGTTGCCTATAAAAGGATCATGTTTGAAGTCTGACCCCTTTCCAACTCTGGTTTAGAACCCCATAACCTCATCCTTGATAGCTCTGTAACTGATCCCCAGGGAAGCTATTTCTCAGGTGGGAGAAAGGTAAATGTTCAATATAGCTGAGTTCCAGAGGGAAGAGGAACGTTGTAAATCTCCATAGCCAGGCTTTATTGGTACACCTCAAGAAAATTTATTCCCTAAAGATAATATCTTTTTTAAGATAAAAACCTCTCTTTAGCTGGCAAGTATCAGGTGAACTATTGCTTCATCATTCTTTTAGGATACCCTTTTGGTTGTAGCCTAACCTCTCTACTACCTGTCAGCTGTAGTTTGTCTATTCGACCTCCTAATCCTTTTCATTCACTTTTATTTTATGTCAGGGTGAAGTAGAGTGAGAGCTTGTTGTAGTCAATCAAATGGGGAATGTATACCCAAATTAGGACACTATTACCAACATATCTCACAATACACAGGGGGCGCTCAACGAGTTGCCCCATACATATCTTACAACATGGATTAATTTGATGGTAAAGTCAAATTGTGGGTACTTTCTCCTAATTAGGAGCACTGCCAATTAGACTTGCTGATCCCCCCACAAGTTTTTCCTTGGCTTTGAACCTTGCATGAAACCTGCCACTGTGCCACCCCCTAGTGTCCTTGGGCTTTCCCCATATGGTATACCAATCAAGATAACAACCAATAAAAATTACCTTGTTCTTATTATTCTTGTCCTTTCTATTAGACTGTTGTCTTCCCTAATCAAATACTGAACTCTAATTGGTTCAGTTGCAACAATAAGGAGAAGACAGTGTGTATTTACTTGGAAAATTTAGCCCTTGGAAAGCAAATATGGAAAGGTACAACAGAAGATTGTGCCCAGGCGCAAAGGGAACCTCTTAATTTGGCTCAGAGTCAAAGAATCAGCGGCATAGATGAGTCACACTCGATCTTGCCAATTCTGGGGACCATTTTATCTGGGAGAGAAAGATTTCCTGGAGATTGCAAAGGTGAGAGTGCAGAATCTAGTGATCTGGTTATTACAAATCTGGTTGGCAATCATTGAAATAAGTTAATCATGAGGCAAGATATTTATTTGGGAAAATATCAGACTACTAGAGTAATTTTTTCTGGATAATTGTCACTTAAAGCTCTTGGGGACATCTTGATCAGATGGCCTCCTTGGGTGTAATATTTGATCAGCTTATAGACACTGCCAATATTTGTTCTGTAAGCTTCTACCTAACCTCCTTGGAGGTCAGGATTTAAACCCCAGAATGTGGTTCTAGAAGAAATTAAGCGCAGGAAATCTGTGCCCTGCTCAGACTCAATTCTCTGAACTACCACCCACTTGTGATCAATTGTTAGATTTAAATCCATGATCACTGCAAGTGGGCTAGCTTTTGAAATGAGGTTTCTTGGGTGGTGGCATTTTGGCCAAGCCATATCTGGGAAAACTATAAGCATGACATTTTAATTCTGTGATAAATTTTTAAAAGGAGGCTTAAGAAAAGCAAGTTTTAAACAAGAATAAATGATCTATTGTAATATCAATTGGCTTATATTATGAATAAGTGGATCAGAAATATGTAATTGATTCCAGATATAATATGAGTGTCGCAACATCTTTGATCACGCCCTCTCGGGAAATTAACACCCTGAGTAAATCACTGAGCGGCTCACCAAACAGTTCACCACCCAGTCAATAAACTGGTGGCACCATTATCAGTTAATCATCTATGACAGGGATCTCCCAATCCAGGTCCTAAATGGAACACAACTTGATTAAGCCTTGTGACTCAAGAGGAACATTACTCAGATAAGCCTCATGACCTCCATGACGTACATGGACAACATGTGGCTTATCATGATACTATATATTAACCTATATTCATATTCAATAAAGTATCATTCCCTTCTTAATCTTCCCCTTTATTTTGTTTATTATACTTTCCAGAAGTATAAACTTGACATGGGCTTGTATTTCAAGATGGTTGTATGTGAGATCAGAAATCAGGCTCTTTTTTGGTTGGGTGGCAACCATAATGCTAGAAATAAAGTTTTTTTTATCTGGTCTTGCATTGCAACCCTGGGTTTGAGTTATTTGGTTATCAGTTTAAGCTTGTGCTTGAACAAAAATGATGCATTTATTTTGAGTTTAAGAAGGATCTTGTTAAACCTCTGCCCCTCAGACTTGCTTTAATACTGAACCTTGAACTTGATCATTCAATTTGTAACTGAAGGTCATCACTCAATTATTGACCCTCTCACAGTTCTGATTTACCTAGTGAGGTGTCACCATCTTACATCATTCATTTGCTCCAGGTTTTTAGGCTCTGATGCTAAACATTTCATCAGGTTTGCAACATTTGAGGGTTGTCTCTGAAATGTATACCCTTTACTGACTCAACTTTTATTAATGTTACCCCTCTTCATTCATCTCCCTTTTTAAATCTTATATTATTTTGTAACAGCTCTGGGTTACAACCACCACCCTACTTTATCCACTTTTCATCCTCTCCCAGATCTGGTAAATGATCTGAAATCCTTCCAAGAAATCCCTCCTTGGCTCAGTGTTAGAAAGTCTCTCTGAGCCCCTCTCTTTATTCCCCAGCATAGACTTTTATCTTTTTATGTTACTCTTGGATAAACCTGAGGGCTATCTGATTTCTGACCCATACTGGTGGGAAGGGCAGTTAAAGTAAACCAAACTTTTTTCATTTATTCTACAGGAATTACCTTTTTGGTAGGATTGAAACTGTAAGGTAAACCCCCAACAAAGTTTGGAGTCAGAAAGAAATACCTTTAGCTTGGCTCAGACCACCAAAGACCCAAATCCAGGATTAGCCAAGCTGAGCCTGCCATGTGAAAATTGCAGCTATAAGCTTCTGTATTTGAAGCACATGTCTTTTAGCATAAATTGTGCTAGCATATTAAAGATTTCCAACTACATCCTGATACCATATTAAACCCTATATAGTCTATTCATCCCAAATAAAGATAGTATGCATTCTAATATCATTCAGGTTTTTATAAACCTGATGATACAGCATAGTTATGGCCGTAGGTGATAGGATTAATGTTGGACAGAGTTATCATGGTTTTAAAGGTGTATTCCGCATGCCTTTATGTTTCTGCCTTTATCTGAAAGCTATGCAGGGTATCCATCCTGGTGGTGTAATGATTAGTAATTGGGTGATTCTTTCTGCTGGATTAGGAGACAAACTTTGTTGGTGTAGCCCCTCAGCTACTAAATTGCACCAGAATGGCTTCTCATCCATCTTGTAAGCTTTCAACTTTCCTAAGGCAAGGGATCCATTTGCATCCTCTTTTGGCCCTTCATGATGCCATTCTTATCAGCTTATGTGGTGAAAAGTTTTTTCCCAGCATGTTTTTTATCCCTCAAGCCAACTTTTACTGGATCTCTTACTGATGGTGTTGCAACCAAGTTTCCCTCCTTGCCTGCTAATGTATCTTACAATACACAGGGGGCGCTTGATGAACCACCCCTTGACGTATCTAACAGCATGAACCAATCTGATGGCAATATTGCACTGCAGGTACTTTGTCCTAATTAGGAGCGCTGCTAATTTGACTTGCTGATCCTGCATGAGTTATTCCTCAGCTTCAAACCTTACATGGAGCACACCACTATGCCACCCCTTGTGGCCTTGTGGCTTTCCCCATATGGTATATTAGTCACATTATTCTACACTAAACAATACCTTATTCTATTTTTTCTTTTCTTTCTATTGGACTGTTGTCTTTCCCAATCAAATACTGAACTCTAATCAGTTCAGTTGCAACAATGGAGCTGCTTAAGCTTTTACCATTATTGCAACATCTTCAATTACTCCCTCTTGGGAAAATAACTCCCTGAGTAACTTGCTAAATAATTCCCCAACTAATCAATAAGTTGGTGGCTGTAAGGTCTGAAGGCTTGGGGTAAATGATTGCAGACTAAAGCCTTTAACCCAAGAATATTGATGTTTGTTAAGTATAAAAAGGTAAGTAAGGTTTGCAACAATAACTGCACTAAAGCTCCTAAAGGTTAATGAGGAGTAAAGTAGGGACTAAGACAATTGATAAATCCTAATAAAATGAAATTGATGAGGAGCGCCTTTTGGGGAAGCTTTTAATATGGAAATTAGAGAGAAGAGAAGTATATTTTATTGAATACTACTTTAGGCTTATATAGCTTTAGCTGTGGCAGAGATTTAAGAGGATCAAACCTAGGGGTTGGTCATGTGCAGGATGGGTTCAAGTCACTGGATACTTGAACAGTCAGGTGATATTGCTTGGTTGCCATTTCTGGTATGTTGAACTGTATATTGGGAGGGCGCCTAATCAGGCAATGACTGGATGTTAAGTGGGTTGGCAGAAGCCAGAATACTTGTACATCCAGATCCTTGACACCCCCCTTAAGGGGTTACTCTGGTACATCAGGAGGGGGCTTTGTCTTGACCGCTGCCTCCTGATGTTCTTGGAGCTGTTTGCTAGTTGGTACAAATTGGGTCAAGTGTTCTCATTTGCTAAGGTGGAGGAAATTTCTGTGGTATTTCTTGATGACGGGGTCTTTGGCACCTTGGAATTTCACTAGATAGGTGTTCCTGTCTGGTCTGTACTTGATGATTCTTCCTGGTCCTCTGTGTACTGAGTCTAGCTTCTTTCTGTTTCCAGCCAGCACCCAGACAAGTGAGTTAATGGGAAGTGGTTCTTCTGTGAAAGTTATATTTTGTGTTTTGAGCCTTTTTATTTCTGTTAGTTTAGCTTTGAGGTGTATGTTTTGTAGATTTGGTATTTGTTCTACTGTGGGGGGTTTCCCTGGGGGGTCTTTATGTATGACTGCTTGTTGCAGGTAATTATTTCTTGTTTGTATCCATAGATTAGTTCAAACGTTGAGTATCCTGTCCCTTGATTGGTGCAAACCCGGGATATTAATAATGCATATTTCACGTATAGTAGCCATGTGTCTTTGGCTTTGCTATCCATTATTTTATTGGGGGTTCTGATAAGGCTGCCATTTAGGCATTCAACTCTGCTGTTGGCCTGTATGGCAAGGTTGTAGAGTGTTTGATGTTTTTGGATTTCAAATTATTGTTTACTACTGACCTGATAACTCTGTTGCTCCATCAGTTATGATGTAGTCTGGAGTACTGTAGTCTCTTTGATTGCTTTTTTAATGAATTGGTTTATTGTTTATTCTTTGTGGTCCTTTGTGTCCAACAGATAGGTCAGCATGTTTCAAATTCAATGGCTACACTTAGGAAACGTTGTTTTGTCTTAGTTTCTGGGAAGGGGCCTACTATGTCCAGTCCCCAAACCTTGAATGGTTCAGGGTCAGGTACCGGGTTAACTGTTGTCTGAGAAGCTTTTGTGCTGGCGTATTTCTTGTACACTGTGCACTTTTTTGGAACATCAATTATATCTTGTTTAAGATTGGGCCACCATACTCTCTCTTTTAACGTAAGGTATAGGTTGTTAGCCTTTGTGTGTCCTAGTAGACGGTGATGTCTTAATATGGTGTCAACTCTTTGTGCAAGTGGGATGTAGGGAACATGTGTGTCATTAATAATTTGGTATACAGTGATGTTTGATACATGGAAATATTTTTTGTTCCTTACTAATGTATTGTGGGTTAGTTGGTGTGTTGAGGGGTCTTTCCCTTTGGTTTTATACTCAGTGTGTATAGGTTTGGCCAGTCAGGGTCCAGGTGGTCAGGGTGATCCTCTCTAGGCTGACATAGTCTATAGAGCATCAGTCATGACTAGCTCTGCCCCCTTTTTGTACTGGATGTCCAGGTTAAGCTGTTCCAGCAAGGACATCCATTTGGCTTGTTGCTGTGTGAGTGTGTTCTGAGTTTTGAAACAGATTAAGGATATGTGGTTGGTTAGTGCTTGGACGTTTAAATGTCCTTCGAGATAAAATCTCCATTTCTTGCAGGAATAGTATATTGCTAGTAATTCCTTGTCATGTATGGGGTACCTCTGCTCAGTGTTGGTTAGTTTTCTACTTTAGTAACATACTGGCAGAAAGTCTTTCTGCCCTGGCTGGCAGATGCATAGGACTGTGCCAAAGGCGGTGTCACTGGCATATGACTCAAGCTTTTAGCACCCATTATTATTAGGGTATTGCAAGATTGGTGCTTAAATCAAAGCTTGTTTTAATAGTTGGAAATTCTTGTTGCATTCTGGTGTCCAGAAAAATTTCTTTTTGGCATTACCCTTGGTTAAGTCATTGATTGGTGCAGTGAACTTTCTGCAGTCTTTGATGTAATTCCTTAGATAAGCTACCATTCTGAGAAAGCATCTAACTTGTTTAACAGAGGTGGGGCGTTTCATGTTATTTATGGCTTTTATTTTATCTGGATCTGCTTTGATGCCACTTTCAGAGACAATGTGGCCCAAGAACAAGAATTCCTTTTCCATAAATTGGCACTTACTTGGTTTTGCATAAAGTTTGTGCTTTGCGGGTCAATTGAATGTCTTGCAGACATGCGTAAGGTGTTCCTCTTTTGTTTTTGAGAATATGATGATATTGTCAAGGTAGCATAATGTATTTGAGAGACTGTTTAGTTCTTGGTTCATCATGGTGACAAACGTCGTGGGAGCGTTGGTCATTCCAAAGTTTATTACTCTACATTCAAAGGATCCAAATTGTGTACAGAGCGCAGTTTTTGGTATGTCCTTTTCCTTTACTTCAACTTGGTTATAGCCTGAGGTGAGGTCAATTTTAGAGAAAAATTTGGCTCCAGAGAATCTTGCAAACAGATCCTCTATGAGTGGAAGGGGATATCTATTCTTTGCTGTGCTTGCATTTAGTGCTCTGTAGTTGGTTACTAGGCAAAGAGTACCTTCCTTATTTTTTATAAAGAACACTGTTGCCCCCCCACGGGGATTCAGGCAGGCAAATGAATCTTTTGGCGAGGTTGTCCTCAATATGGGTCTTGAGGGTTTGGGTCTCCATGGGGGAGAGTCTGAATAGATGTTCAGGCTTAGGCATAGCTTTACATAGGTTAATGCCATGTTTGACCTCTTGTTTGGGTGGTAACTCTGTGAGCTCTTCCTTGAATACATGAGTGTATTTGTTTAGGAGTGCTTCAAGTTCTTGGCATTGGATTTTGGTTGTTTGTGTATTATTGAATTCAGTGTACCTCATTATGTGAAGGGTACTGTCTTTGGTTAGACGTTCTGAGTTGTCTTGGTTTATGACCTGGAAAAATACTATGTCTCTTAGAATAAGGGCTGTTGGGTTCTTTGAGGATATTAAAATTGACTCTGTTGTGTTTGATGGACATGGTTTTTGTTTTCCAACATACACTGGGGTTCACTTGGGTGAACCAGTACATGCCTGCTACAATGTTGTAGTTTATGTTGTTCATGACAAGTCCTTTGATGGAAGTTTGTATGCCTTGGAGGTCAATTCTGAAGGAAGTTGTTTTGCCTTTATGTAGAACTTTTGATTTATCTGCCATTCTGGCATATTTGAAGTTGGATTTGACAACTGGTATTCTGTACTTAATTACAAATGGTTTGCTAACCATAGTGTGTTGTGCACCAGATTCAAATAAAATTTTATGTGTATATGATTTATAAGTGCATGGATAGACAAGAAGCTGTGAGTGATCTTTAATTTTTATGTTCATAAAAATGGAGGATTTTAGGACACATGGGATGCAAGCAGCAAAGTTTGTGCCATGGTACAGTTTATTGTCAAGTTAGGGAGAGACAGGGGAACTTAAGACTGTTCACCTCCTCTTTTCCCTGTTCCTCTGTTTTGAGACCTTTGAGGTCAGAGAATGTGGGGTCAGATTCATAGTGGGATGCTGTTTCAGTATTGTTAACTTTGGTGGTGTCCTCTTTCTTGGGACAGGAGCAGTTTGTGCTTTGGCTGTGATTGTCATTATTGCAATTGGAGTTGCCATTGCTATGATTGGTGTTTTGGCGTTTGTTACCATTGGAGTTTTCTCTGCCATTGCCGTTTGAGGAGCAATTGCCGTTGCGTGCAGCATATTCCATGTTTGTGTGTTTTTCCGTGCACTTTGCTTCTGCAATGAGTGCAGGCATGGAGGTGTTAACCTCTGGAAAGATGAGAGCAGAAACAGAGGGTTTCATTCTGTTGATGAATGAGGCTCTGGTGTGTACATTGTCAGCTTGTGCTGGATTTTGGATTTTTTGGCATATTTCCTCAAATTCATTGGTGTAGTGTCAGGAATATTCCTGACAACACCCTTTGTCAAGATAATTTTTTGGGCACAATTGGGCTCCAAGAGCAAGATAAAAAATTGCGGCAGTTTCCCCAATCAGGGGGAACTGCTGCAAAATACCCAGCAAAAGAAACAAAATTTAAAAAATTAAATTTTGGCAAAAACAGGTTTTATACCCAGCCACTGGATGGGGAAATCGCCCAATCAGGAATCCCCAAAAGGAAATTTACCCAAACCCAAAAATGGGGGAATTGCTGCCCAAATTTAGAACCTACCAAATTTGGAGGGGGTTTACAAGCTGCCCAGCATGACAATTAATGCATCAACTGCAGAAGTTGAATATGAATGCATGAAAGTGCCTGAAGAGGCTCCAAAGCCATGCAATGCCAAGATTAACAATTCATTGCTTGCCAAACCATCCCCATCCCACTCCCAAAAGGGAATTCCAGACAGCACCAAGTGTTTAGGGTTCCCTGTCCAATGTTTTGAACTATTCATGACCCACAAGGATGAAGTATATAATAAAGCCAAATCACTTGATGATAGTTTGTGCTATCATTGAGTGAAATTACCCCTCAATAGTATCACATAAATCAATTTAAAAACTTTACCTTCAAGAAGTTAAACAAGACACTAAGCTTTTTCTGCCCTTTCCCAGGATCAGGAGATGAATCACCTAATCTTCTCAGCTGTCTCACAGCATGCCTAGAGATTGGGGGCCATCAATACTCTCAATAGCATGGGCCATTCAACAATCCATCTGGCAAGTACAACTACAAGGAGCCGGCGCAGCTTAACTCTTCTGAGCGGTACTCCTGGCCCACACTGGTATTGCCACATTCTACCCAGTCCGTAGCCATATACACCTGTATATACTATGTACTCACATATTTTGCCGGTAATTTTGGACGTTATAACGTACACGCCAAGGTCTTTCAATTAATGATGATGGTCTATCCAATTGTGACAGCGCTCACAGGTTTCTAAGTTGCCAACTTGGTACCTTATTTTGCTAAAGTACTCCCCCAATTGTTGGGTCTTTACACGTAGGCTGTGATAGTGGTCTTCTGAGGAAGATCACTGAGCTGTATTGCAATGTCTTGGAGGGATTCTGTAAGAGAGGGGGCTAGACTAACAAAGTCTGGCTCCCATCCTGGTGGAACCAACCACCAGGATGCCATCCAGTGCAAGACTGGGATAGCCGCTCAAAGGGGCCTTCCAAAGGAGACTGGATGTGAAAGGAGAGGGAAGTATGCATCCAAAGCTATGATCAAGGTTCCAGTAATTAACCACAGAGAGCAATCCCAAGTATAAGGGGCCTCTGCATCCAACCCTGGGATTTGGTGCAAGGGGGATAGGAAGGATGCTGAAACTGCTGCGGGGGAAAGATTGTCTAATTCAGAAGAAGGAGTCTCAGTAGTACCGGATTCTAAAGGAGGCAACAATTCTTCAAGATAAGAAGACAACCAAGGGAACAAACCATAGGATACTGGGTTGGTGGGAACCTGGGTGAGATGTCCAATTACATTTACAAACAGACCAGGAATAAACTCAGAAGATTGAGAAATCAAAGAAATTTTACTCCAAAAGACAGGGTTGGAGGACCAGAACAATAGAGAAATAGGCACCAGTATCCGCATAGCCATCTTGTACCAAGGAGACAACATGATTTCAGCGGGGTGACCTTTTTTTCTAAAACTTCCGGGCAGACAGACCAGGTGCACAGGTAAATAACAGGGAATAATCCGAATTAATATACTTGAAACAACTCCCAACAAAAAACGACGGGCAGGCAGGCAGTTGGGCAGGCAGACCAGGGAAAGCGGGAGTCAGGGACAACAGCGGGTGTTGAAACAATTACCTTTATTATTAAAAAACTTCAAAAATACAAAAAGATTTGCAAAATCAGGAGTTTATTCAATAATTGGAATTGGTAAGCAAGGGACCTGACGGCCCATGCTTCCATTTTATGAAAGGGGGGTGATAGGACGGGGGGTTATGAAAGGGGCTATTGGAGTGCAATCTAAAGGGGAGCCTATTAAAGACTACTGGCCAATCTTATCCTGGTTTGAGACCAAGAAAAATAGGGGCCGCAAGCCCGGATGTAAACTCAGTTCCTCAATTGGCTAGGAGCCTTCTGAGGACTCAGGGTGCGCATTCCCTTAATGCCTTCCTCTGACGTCTCCACCAGAGAGCTCTGGAACCCAATTATTTTGGGCCAAGGGACTTCTGGGCCGGAGGAATTGGCAGCCTGGGACACTACTGATTGCAGGATTTGATACCTGATTTCCCTGGGCCGCAGGTTAGGCTTTGCAGGCTCCATGCGGCCTGCATTTTTCTGTTGGTCTGCTAGTTGTTTCAGGACCAGGCAACACCAGGACAACAAAAAATCTAGCTGAATTAATGTCTCCTCTGCAGTTGGAGGGGACTCCAAAGGAGAAATGTGAACTTCAGCTGGGAAAGCCAACACAAAGCGTTCATCCACTGTGTGAGCCAAGTCCTCCAGGTTTTGGAGGGGTTTTTCCTGCACGCAGGCCACTCTTTTGATGGTCTGGGAAATGCATCCCAATCCAGGGCCAAAGGTGGGCCACAGAACTTTACAGATTTGGTGAGGCAGAAATTGTGTGTGATGTTCGCTTTGAACTCCTCCCAGTTGTCAAGCTGGTCATCAGTTTGTGATTCAACCCAGGTGGCAAACCAGTTAGCTGCGGCCTTGTACAGGCGTTTGCTGGCTTCTTGGACTCATTTTTTTTAGGGATGCAGCTGGCGCAGAGTTTAGCGGCTGAGTGGTCTAGCCAGTTGATAATGTTTTCTTTTTTTACCAGAGAACTTGTCAATACCAATGTAATTGGTGTTGGTAACTTCACCTGTGATATATGGGTGTGTGTTTGTTTGTGGTTGAAGAGAGCAACTGTATTGAATTATCTTGTTGCATGCTTTGGGCATGACCAGTCCTTCAAATATGGTGCATCCACTAGTTATATCTTTGTTGATGTTGTGGGCGCGGAAGTACATCTTCCAGGTCTCCTGGGATGTGGCCTGGTTGAGTATGTGAGCAAAGGTGGGCGGGTTTTGGTCAGTCATTTTCTCTTTCATGGGTGTGTCAATGTTGTGAATAC
>QTSX02001804.1:0-36031 GCA_014839935.2 Entomophthora muscae | reverse complement strand
ATCCCATTATGAGAGGCGCTATTCTAGAGGAAGTGATCTGCACTCTATATATGGAAGCTATTTAGCTGGTGGACTTGGCTTGATCTGTCTTGACTATAGGGCTTGGGTGAGTTAAGTTGGGTTACAGGGTTTCTTTTTCTGACTCGGAACCTTACCAGGGGTTTACACTGCAGTTTCAACAACTATATGCCCGCTCAAATGAACCAAAAGTTGTTTCAAAGTAGAGATATTGGGATACAGTATGGTTAATAATCCCAAAGCTTATTATGTGGTGTTGGCAACCAGTAAATAATCTGGGGTTTCTATGCCCGTTAAAGCAATTGATTGTTTGGAGAAAGCCACTGCATTGATAAGGGGCACGATACAAGAAACTTTGACATACATAGCTTACAGTTTTATAGTTGGTTATAAACTTTGGCTATAGAGGATTTCATTTTCCAAATGGCATAAAAGTGCTTAAACAGAAAATCAATTATCTAGCATTCCTAAACAAGTGCTCTGGAATTAGATATTTGGCCACAATAATACAGAGCTGGTTGATATTGAGATTTGGCTCTGGGTAAATTTGAATGTAGCAGTCTAGGATTGAACTATAGCGCTTTGAGAAGCTTTGAATATACCTCTAATTAAAATAGACATGGTATTGTATTAGTCTCAAATGTAACTTGTGAAAAAGTTAAAGAACTTTTGTGCTCTTAAGCATCATTCTTCTACATAAGTTGGCTATGGGGAACTTATCATTCTCCTCTGTAGAGCCAATGTTTATTGATCACAAGGAAGAGAAATGATCTCTGGCTGAGGATCAGGAACCACATGGCAGAATGGGTCCAGCGGGAACTCCGCCTTAGCTTGTACAAGTTAGGGATTATCTACGGGGTTCTTACCTGAAGAGAACTGATAGGAGAGAGAAAGAATAGATACATTAGGGGCAACGAGAAACGAGGAGGCTTGGGCTTTGTCATAGCATACACCATACAAAATAGGTTTTAAGGCAATATTCTTACGCTGCTAAAAATAAGTATCTCCTCTCAAATGGAGGATTACCTTGGTTTTGGACTTGGCTGAAGAGGGTTAGTATATGGAATACAAGATAATTACCTAGGGTGGACTCATCGGCGTCATCGTCTTCTTCAATAAACCCATCCTAAAAGCCTGTTAGACGCGGAAAATAAATTCACGAACATCATTTTCGCTATCAGATCCATCCTTGCTGTCAAAGTCCTCGTCTTCCTCATCATCTTCCTCGTCGCTATCGGCCAAGAGTTCCCCCTCTTCTTCTTCTTGCCATTCTTCTTCGCTGTCGAACGAATAGTCCAACAAATCTTGGTCCTTTTTGAGGAAATTCCGAGGGCTGATTTTTGTGCTTTCGTTTAACCAAGCACCTGCCTTTGTTAGGGCGTTATTTTTAGTGCGCTTACCAAAGAAGGCGGGTCTATAATTTTCATGGAAATGGAGAAGCTTAGGGCGATACATTTCTTCTGCATATGCAGTGACATCGTCGTCATTCTGGTCAGATTTTCGGCCGTCAAGCACCAGTTGACGAAGTGCACCAAGGGTCTGCTGTTGTTGGCGGAGCAGTTCCGAACCACTCAATTTACTGACACAGCCTTTGTTAATGATCTTGTCGAAATCTAGCGTGAGATGGATCTTGCTTGTTCTTGGTTCGGCCAGACTTGTGTCGTGCTTAACTCGGAAAGGGTGGAAGTATTTGGAGTAATCCGACGTATGGGCTGGCTCTTTGACTTGTCGGATTAAACTATTAATCCTGTGTCTTACCAAGGGCTGTTGGCTCGCGAGATCCCTTTTTAACAGAAGAAAAGAATCCTTTGATGCTGACAGTGGGTTTGGCTGGTTTGTTTTCGACTGGAGCGGGTTTGACCACAGGCCTGGGGGTTTTCTCTTTCTTGGCAATCGGCGTCTTGATGATAGGAGATTTGGTTTCACAAGCAACATCCTTGGCTGGTCAGATCGCAGTAGGAGTTGTGTTACCTTCTCGTCCAATAAACCAGTAACTGCAGCATCGAGTTTTCGTTTTTTTTTCTCGAGGAGGTTTGAGAGGCAATCCATATCTTCTCTTCAACGGGAAGTTCATTGAAGAGTTGTTGGGCTTCTGCTTGCAACTGAAATTAAGCATATACCAAGTAGCGTACCTCTTCTCTTCCCTGACGCCTCCTCAATATTGCTGGGATGAGAGTTTTAGGAAATACGCCTTCTATACAACTAACATCCCACCTATACACACGCAGCATCTGAACCATTTAATCAACTGTCTTTCAAAGGACGTACATCACAAATATGGTTCTCCCCTGTTTCTGGGCTCTCTACATTGACACCGTAAAGCCTTCTTACTGCTACCTCTTGTATAACAGCTTCAAGCATCGAGGGCAAGAGGATATCTAAACTAATGTAAGGATCGCTCCAAAAGAATACTACCATTCCAAGGATCAGCATCATCGAACCCAGTAGGACACAGAATCTCTTTGATAAAAATTGCTAGCTCATCTAGGGGCTTTTCGCTAGAATGTGGCTTAATTTCTCCTTCAAGGAAAGCTTTACCTTTCTTGAACTAACTTTCCGATGAGAGGAGAGAATTGTCTAAGTTGGTCTTCGATCTGGATAGCATTCTGAACCTGTGTAGAATATTTCATTTCGTGAAAGAGAGCAAGCTCTTCCCTATTTAGCATCCTTGCTCCCGGTAAGATGATACCTCTAATCGTAGATGGGTGGATTTGATAATTAAGTTTAGATTCATGGAAGATCAGTTTCCCCCTCGGATTTCAACTGTTTTATCCTATCAATGACTCCTTTAAACAAAATGGTTTACAGCTTCCCCTTACTTTATTTGTTACAGTTGCTTTGAGAAGGGGGTATTTTAGCTATTGGAATATAAAAATTAAAACTTACAAAATTTGGGCCTTTTCTTTTGAGGCTTTGCTGCTAAGTAAAGTTGATGGGGATTTGCTTCTTGCTTAGTCTTACCTTCCAGGACTAAGGCTGGGTCGGAAATGATTTCACAGGTGGGAGCAGGAGCTTGGGCTGAGACCAATTCAGTTGTGGAAACATCAGTTGGACCTGGATCAGTGTCGGGGGTGGGGCTAGGTGCTAGGTCGGCGATGATTTCAGGCAAGGGATCGGGAAATTCCATGATCTCAAAACTTTAAGAGAAATTAAAAACAGGCAAAGGATAGTTCGATATTAGACTTGGGCACTTGAGAGCTCAATGTCAATTCAACTAAAGTTAAGGCTCAATGCACCACAGTTTAAAAGATTAAACGCCTGGGCGGCAAAAAATGTAACCCGACTAAACTTTCTAGATTTGCATTACCAATCTTTTTTGGAGCTGCTCAAGTATCTACCAAACTTCACTCACAAAATGTGAAAGCAGACCAATTTAAAACTCAAGTGTAAACTGGGCTTGGGGTTAATATTTATAGGCTCCAGAAAAATACTCCCCAAAATTGAGAAGCGTACAAATATGGATATCGCCATCCATCCCAGCCAATAGAATACAGGCAAATTAAGCAGCTTATCTTGAACTTATCCACTCGCTATATTTCAAAAACAATAGCTTATTCTACAAAAATACACATCAAACGACTAAAATACATCTAATCGCTTGTAAAGAGCTATACAAGAAACCATACACCTGGTCAACTTCACAGAAACCTTGATCTCCCAAGAACTTGCTTCAAATTAATAAAAACATAACATTGGTACGCTTGATGCTGCATCCTATGAAATTTAGGATCACCCTCAGACCTTTATAAATGGAACCCCTACAGTAAGATTATAACCTGTCGAGATAAATAAACATCTAAACCCCAAAACAAACCCAGCCCAGAACAAAAGAAACGGTTCCACTTGACGGTCAACTCTACACAACAAATTAATAGCCACCCTGGTACCTAATTGTGAAAACATTCAGGCATACATTAGAATAAAATCGAACACAACCCTCAAAACATGGCAGCCAGCAAACGCACCCCATATTCAAAACAAGATCGAACCAGCCACATCCCAGATGCAACATAAGCCAAGCAGTATACTCATCAGCCAACGGACACACTATAGTCAAGTAAACAACTTGGTCAGTCACCAAAGCATTACATTCATACAAAAAACAACCCATTTCCCAGAATCCTGGAACTTCTTTAAGGGTCAAAACATAACAAGGGTCTTCCAAGACTGAACCCATCAAGATCTAATCAGAACCCTGTCATGAACCAGAATATTCATGCTCTTTCAATTTCGCCTTTAGCAGAGTCACTTTTCAAGTGCAAAATCCTTCAGTCCCCTTTCTTAACTTGAAGTGGGTTTTGATCCAAATTGGGTGAACGACTCATTAAAATTCCAACTGATGACATGAGTGATCCTTGATCCACTTATGAGAGTAATCAGTTATCTACCTGTCTACCTACCAATTTGTGGTAAACAACTGCCATATAAGAATCAATTAGATTCACCCAATAAAGTTTAAGTTATATTCACATTTTCTCTTTGTGAGTATTTTTGTACTTCAGCGCCATCTCCTTAGTTTTAGCTAGAGGAGATCTCTGACAATTATCATTCTCAGGGCCTTAAAGTAAATCCCTTACTCATCCCTGAAGACTAACCTCTGGCTTTGTACAAACTAAATCCTACCGTTAGGATTTCCTGTTGTGTCCCTTGGCTGTGCCCAAGTGCACAACAGAAATGAAGCTCACTACAGGGGCTGTAATCCCCTTGGTTACCCCCTTTGAAACCAACTTCTCTGGTCCCTCATCTCTGTCAATTCAGAGCCCATCTTCCCCTGAAGTTTCCAGCCCTGCAATGAAAAAAGACATAGCCAACCCACCTATCACTCCTACTGTTTTGAACCTGGCTAATGGCCCCTGTCTTGGTGCTTACCTGCTGGGTACCCCTGATTAGGATCAAATCACTTCAGTGGCCCTTGGGCTAGCCCACAAGGGAGCTGTCCCAAATCTACAAGTCCAGTTTGATTCTACCAAATATTATGAGATGCTAGTTGCACCTGGTATTCTGCATTACCTCCTTTCAGCAACCAGCTCTGCTACTTGCTTGATATCTTTTTTGTCTGACCTGCCTTGGTCCATCATCAGATGGTGCTGGGGCTCCATGTCCACGAGAACTCCTCCATTTGTGCTGCCATCTCTAACAATTGGGAACAGTTCTATGCCTATTAACAGTGGGTATACGCTCTGTTCCCCCTAGCATATGACATCTAGAGAGATTTGATTACCTCCCAGGACTAACAGGCTAAGTCCATCAAACATGCCTGTTCTTCTGTCCCTGAGTATGTCTGTGAGCGCCCCCAGGAGTTCCACCAGCTGCAGCAACCTTGGCAGGCCCAGGTTGACTCTTCTCTCAACACCCACCAGGCTGGCTTTGAGGGGTTGGTTGAACAACCCAATGAGCTCTGTGGCCACACTGCAGAGCAATTGCAGCATTGAGCCAACATTGCTGCAAAAGGTATGCAGGACATGCAGGAGGGATTGATATGCAAGAAGGCTGCTGCCCTTACCATCATCCAAGGGCTACAGGCCCGCTTGGACGGCCTAAGCAAGCCCTCTGCTGAAGTTCACCCTTCTGAAGTTCTGGTGAGGCCAGAGCAGGAGCTGTGGGACGCTATCCATGAATTATCTACCACTACTCATAGCCATGCCCCTCCTGAAGTTACACCTCAACCTGACCCTCAAGTGGCTGTACTTACTACTCAGATGGCTTTGCTTCAACAAGAAGACCTAGAGTTACCAGCAACCATCACAAGTCCATCAGCCTGTCAGGGTCTTCTGAGGATAATGTTTGCTGCCCTGGAATGTCTAGAAATCCTTGTATTCATTGTTCTGGAGAGTTGATTGCTCTGGAAAATGAGGTTGACCACTTGAAAAGGGAACATGATTCTCTGGATAAAGATTTCCAGGAGATGGCCAAGCTTATTGATTCTGTCAATGAGCGGTTCTCCCCTTGTTTTTCAGTTGGCCCCTCTTTGACCCCACGGCTAGCTGGACTATCAACTGTGGTGGCTAATCAAGGACATTGTTTGGATACTGCTGAGCAACAGACAGGTTGTGCCACTCAAACTTTTACCTGTAACACCAATTCTCTGGTAACACTGGAAGAGAGTGTTCAGCCGTTATGGGCCAGGCAACCTCTCATTGAATCCTAAGCTGATTCCCTCTCCTTGTATCAATATAGTTGACAGTAATAATGGTGGACTGACTCCAGAGGCTCATTTCAAACCTACCCACAAGCAAGTCTTTGACCCAAAGATGTCTACAATTGCTGCCTTCCTTACCATATATGAAACTGCCATGTGTAGGCTTCTGATGAGATCAAGAAAGAACACATATTGACCTGCCTTCACCCTACCTGTCAAGAGGTAGTGGTACCTGAGCTTCCCTCCATTACCACTTGGGAAGAGATGAAGCAACTACTTATTGACAATTTTGGTGGCGACCTTAGTTTGGAAGTGAAAAAGAATGCTTTCATATACATTGCCTTCAAACCTAAGGAGACTCTAGCTGAATTTGCAGATAGATTTTACATGGAAGGACAACAACTAATAACAAGCAGACAATTGACGGCTTACAAAGCTTATATGGCTTGCGCTCAAGCCCTCAAGGTTAACCAGCTTTTGTGCCTCCATTTCAAGGCTCACAAGGTCTTGCTCTCCTCAATGAAGAGCATAAAGATGTTGCTCCAAGATATGCACTTGACTCACTCTGGAGCTGTTGTATGCAAGGATTGAGCTGCATCTAACTCTGGCTCTTCTTCCTGTGGCCCACAAATCCTCACTATGAACTCTCAGAACCCTCCTAGATGTCAAGGTTACCATAACTGCGGCCAGATAGTTCACCACTCTCAAGTCTGTACCAGTCCCCAAGTTGAAGGTACTGACCCTAAGGACCAGGCAGGAAAAGAACAGTCAACCTAGAGGCAGAGACCCTCTCAGTTGACAATCCTTCCCAGTCCCTCCCTCCACCTCCTCCATAGCAGACTCTGAGCCTGCTGATACTGAGGCTCCTCCCATTCTGCTGCTGTTCCATAATATCTCTGATGATTCTGAAATGGATGATTCAGACATTGACAATTCTGACGCCTATGGGTATTCAGTTCTTGCAGTTCTTAAGACCATTGCAGTCCCTTACAAGTTACAATCTGAGAAAGCTACAATGACTGCCAAGCCTTTGCCTAAAGCCAAAGAGGTTATCTCTTGTCCATACATCACCTGAGCCAAGAGGTCTCATGTACTTATGGAATCTTCCAAAGAAACGGCTGAAGTAGCTGACGCTGTATTCAAGAATGTTTCAGTCTTGCTTCCTCTCCAGACTGTCTATAAAGAGTTTCCTGGCTTGAGATACATGGTCAAGAAGTGAGACAAAGAGCTAGCAGAAGCTCAAGATATCCTGACTGTCCTCCCACCCTTTGGCCGTACTACCACTTGTGTGGAAATATCCATCCAAAAGGTGAAAATCAAGGCCGTCTTAGACACTGGATCTCCTGTTAATGTTGTCTCCTTGAAGCTTGTCAAGAAGCTCAAACTCATCCCCAACCTTAACTATCACCATTTGTATGATACAGCTGGGCTATTTATGACACAGGCTATTGGCAAGTACTTGGTCTTCCCTATGCTTTTTGGTAAACTGCTCCTTGCTATTCCTGCTGTAGTCCTGGAGAATGAGAGTTATAACTTGAGGATTGGTACCAAGTTCCTCAAAGAATATAATGGGATCATCAGCTTTAAGGATAGATATCTTTCTATCCTTGGGTATGAAGTTCCTCTCATCTTTGAGGAACCCATTAATATTCCTGAAAAACGCCTCAAGATTTGTGTCCTAGAGTACCCTTCTGGAATCTTCACACTAAAGTAACACACTCATTCCTCTAATATGAAGTGCCCTCCTCCATCTTGCCCTGAAGTTGAAGAGGTTCCTCTCTTGGCTACCTTAGCAGTGACGATCCCCACTGGGTCCCAGGTCATTATTGATTCTCAGATATCATATGATATTCCTGAGTGTATCTTTATAGAGCTCTGCTCCCCATTGTCCTTAGGACATAACAAGCCTCATCTCTGCCCGGGAATTCTAGAATCTTCTCACAAGGATGCTGTGAAGTTGCTCATAGCCAATCTAACTCCTGCATCTATCAATGTCTCTAGAGGACAAGTAGTTGATTACAGAAGGCTCTTAAATGCTTCTGATATCCTCTCTTTACACCATTTTGGTAATTTCTGTGACTTCAATCTACCAGAGGAAGAACCACAAGTGTTGTCCTTATTCAGCGCTGAGGATTTCCCACAGTTGTCTCCTATACAACAAAATAATGTTCTTGACCTGCTCAATCAATTTTCTGTCATCTTTGCCAACGGCAGTACCAATTATGACCTGACCAAAGGTTTCATACATCATATTAACACTGGTGATGCTCCTTCCTTTTGAGAAAAGCCCTATAGACAGAGTTGAGTAGAGGACGCTCAGGTATCTAAAGAGCTCAAGCAGCTTTTGGATGCTGGGCTACTGGCTCCTTCTCAGAGTCCTTGGGCCTCTCCCTTGCTTATCATGAAAAAGAAGGATATAAATCATTGTATAGTGATTGTTGCAATATTGAGTACTCCATTCTAATTCCTATTGAGATAATTATAATTAATAAATTGATATAATTTGACAATGGATTCCTTAAGTTGATTTCCTCAATTGCAATTGGATTCAACTGGTGGAGCTAAAATACTCAGGCTTATTATCAACTCATATGATTTTAATAAACAGAGCTTTTAACCTTACACTTAACACATAATTTGATATTGCCTTTTATTTAGCAGTTGAAGTTGGTGTTTAGTAAGCCTTAAATAGCCTTAGGGTTATTAGTATATTTTATCTATACTTTATTTTAGATAAAATTTAGTGTGTAGATTTAGCTAGTTTAGATAGCCCAAATTTACAACAGTGATGGACTACTGCTGGTTAAATTCTTTGACCAATGTTGTGTTTAGCTCCTGGGGTCAACATCCAGGATGACACAGCGGGAAATCTTTATAACAAAAGGTTTGAGGTTCAAAGCTAGCCTTGGATTAGCCTTCAGGCAAAATTAAGGGCATGTACCTTAATTTCCTGGAATACAAGAAGAAGATTTCCTTTTGGCAAAAAGGAAAGGAAAAATCTTGAAGAATACAAAAGCCAAAAACAAATATGGATAAACTTGTCTTTATTAGTAGAAGTAATTCTAATTAAATAGTAGATAAGGATTGATGATCACTCAATAGGTAGACAGAGTGGCAGAGGGGGTCACATTGGGTTAAACTCATACCAGGATCAGTTGAGGGCAGGTATTTTATTCTGGAATGGGTAGACATTGATGTTGACCCATTTAAGGAAGGCGAGGAATTCCTGAAGTCAAAAGCAAAACTTACCAGATCTTTGCAAATATCACTATTCAAAGTCCATATCAAAATAGCATTAATGGAGCAATTTCTGACATTTTCCCCCTCAAGATTGGACACATGGGGTTGATATTTGCAGAGGAATTTGGAATGAACCCAGGCAAAAGGAAAGCCAGACAATAGCAGCTTCACAGTATACTCAATGCCCTTCTTAAAAGTGACTTTGAATGGTCTAACCCAGAGGGAGTCCAATTTATGGGCTCTACCTCCAGTGCGGTTCTGGTAATAGAGGACTAGCTCATCCACTTTGAATTCAGAAATGGGGGCCCAAGACGCATTGGAAGGAGACAGTTCTAAAGCCTTGACTTTATAGGCTGTTGAGTATGCCGTTGCTTGGATGTCAATGATGCAATTAGTCAAGTCATTGACATGGGTTTTGGGGTTGGCAGATGCATCAACTTCAATCAAAGATGATCCCAAGATTGAGGGGGTTGTGGCTTCACATCCATATAGCATGGCAAAGGGGGATTGTCTAGTTACCCAATGTCTGCTTAACCAATACACAAATAGAGCAGCGGGGAGGAACATATCCCAATTGGCAGCGTCATAAAGGTTAAGTTTCCTCATGATAGATATGAGGGAAGAATTTGCTTGTTCTATTGTTCCATTGGTGGACAGATTATAAGGGGCAGAGAAAGGCTGGCAAGTGCCCATAGTTTCTACAATAGACATGATGAGGTGAGCATTGAAATTTTTGCCATTATCAGACAGCAAGATTTGAGGACATCCATGGCAATAGAAGATGTCTTGCAGCAAGAAATTTGCTGTTATCTTGGAAGTTATGTCTTTGATAGCCCTTGCTTTGACCCATTTGCTAAAATGGTCTACTGCTACCAAGATGAATTGACACCCAGACCTAGAACAAGGGAGAAGTCCAACAGCATCAATACTCACAGTGTGGAAGGCTTGCATAAGATGGATGAGCTTGCACTGATATTGGGATGGTCAAGGGCGTTGGAGTTGACAGGAGTGACAGGATGCAAGTACATCAGGAATTAAGAGGTGCATGTTTTCCTAGTAGAAGTTTTTGCATAACCAGTGATGGGTTTTCATTATACCCCCATGTCCAGTATCAATGTGGGCGTGGAGGATAATAGCTATTCTCATTCTAGGGCAAGCTTAGGGAAGGTAGGCATTATTGACCTTCTTGAACAGTTGCCTGTCTCAAATGATAGTATCCTTTGATATTGACTAGAGAGCCAGACATATCTCTTTGGGTTCAGTTGTCCAAGTATCAGGGTATCTTATTAATTTGTACAGGCAATCAGTGTTGGTAGGATGGATAGCCAGTATAGGCATTCTAGACAGCCCATTGGCGTTCTGGTGTTGAGCACCAGGCCTGTGTACCACAGTTAGATTGTACTCTTGTAAGGCAGGGCCCACCAAGCCAGTTGACCTTCAGGTCCCTTTAGCTGTTTTAACCACTTAAGGGAGGAGTGTTCAGTGACTACAGTAAAGTGGGTCCCGTAGATGTAGTGTTGGAACTGCTTCACAGCATGTAGAACTGCCAAGCATTCTTTCTCAGTGACATTTTAATGATTCTCATGTTTGTTGAGAGCAAGTGAAGAATACACTACAGGTCAATCCTCATCTTTGTTGTCTAAATGAGCTAAAATTGCACCAACTGCTACCCCACTGGTTTCAGTGTATAAGATGAACTCTTTGTCATAATCATGATAGACTAAGATGGGGGCCTCTTTAAGCTAGGTCTTTAGAGCCTTGAATGATTGTTGTTGACTATCAGTCCATTCAAAAGAAATGTTCCAGAAAAGTTGGACAAGGGGTTCACTTAGCTCTTCAAAGTCAGGGATAAATTAGCAGTAGTATCCCATCAGGAAACTGTGTTAAGTTTGACTCTCTGGTACTTGAAACTTTGTCAAGTACCAGGGAATTGAGTGCTGCATATGTAAATCTATTAGTATTTTTGGCTTAACTGATTTTAAGCTAACTTTTACTAGTAATTTAGGGTTTTGAAACAAAAACTTGGATTAAATTTACTCAAATTTGACTCTGTTTAATAAATCAGTTAACTGAAAGACCAATTAGAGGGGAAATTCATAAGTAAATTTATTAATAGAAATAAAAAACTTGTGTTCATCACTCTAAAAGAAAAGGTGACCAGTCTGATACTTTTTAAGCCAAATTCTAATTTTATTAATAAAATACATATGAGCTTATATAAAATTTGTTATTTACTATTATATTTTTATTATTAGTGTCTTAAGTTGTTTATTAAGCTCCCAAGCACTACTATAATGGATTTAGTGGTATAGACATTAATTGAATCCCCCACTTGTTTTACATTATGTCATTTCTGGGTTTGTGGATTAAGTGATGCCACATAAATTAAGCCCAATTTATTAATAGATTTCATATGTGATTTATAAAAAATGAAAACTTGACTCCCCCTCTGTTTGACTCTATCCACTTGCCACACAATTGGTTTTAGATTTACCTAATCAAAGGTTCAGAATTAAGGCTAAATTAATAAGTGATATAATATAAAGACACTTGTCACCCATCCATTTGACACTTTAACTTGGGGATTAGTACAGAGAGCTTCTTAACGTTTTAATCAACACTATGGTAAATAATTCACTCCCAGCTCCTTCCAGCATATCATTATCATTAATAAACACCTTTTCATTCATTTACTTTTTTAACTTATATTGTATTTTTTATTTTTGAGCATATTAAACTGCCTTGCTTTTGGGTTAATTTTTGAACCTGTTTTAAATTTAAGCAAGTTTTATATGTAAAAAACATAGTAAATTTGATTTTTCTGCTCAACTCCAGGAAACTTGACAGTGTCATTCAGCTTTTTCCAGCCGATGAACAGTGCTGAACTTGACACTTTACTGTTTTGAATTTTTCAACTCCCAATTAGAAAATCCACATAATAATTTTTTTGCAATTATAATCTACTACTCTTCCTGCCACTCCCCATATAATTTTTATATACTTTTTGATTTTTAATTATACTTTTTCATTGATTTAGCCCTAAGATGTTATGCTGAACCTAACATCTTTGATGCTTCATCATAAAATCACTTATTTTCTATATCTTAACCTTTATATCTATACTTTGAGTTTCTATTTTGCTTTTATTTACTTTGTTATGTTTTTTCTTGATAAATAAAACTTTATTTGCATAATTTTTAATTAAATTTTGCTTTGCTTTACCTCTTTGTGTTTTTATATCTTTCATATTGTTTTATTTACAAAACTAAACTTTCCTTTAGCCAAGATCATCTAAATCTAACAAGCCTACCAAGTGCAAAGCCTACAAGGGCTCTAAAGAACCTTTCACCACCCCCAAGAGTGTCAAGAAGCCTGAAAAGGCAAAGTCTCCTACTCTATCTCCCCCCACCTCACCCTCATCTTCCACTTCACCTTCACCTTCCCCCCAAAAATTCCTCCCCCAATAAAGCTCATATTGATCTTACTGATCACTCCTATTACCAATCAAAGGCCAACTCTGAGCCCACTAAGGAGCCCTGTACCAAGAAGGCAAAGGCGGCCAAGAAGCCTACCTCTTCTTCTGGTAAGAAAAAGGAGGCATCCAAGAAGGCCTCAAAAAACCCTTCCCCCCTCCTGATGGCTCTTCCCCCTCTCTCATCTGACCCCCAAGATGAGCCTGAGGAATATTCTAAGAAGTTCAAAGCTTCTGGTCATGTGGCTTGGGATTCACTGATCATCCACAATATCTGCAATGTGGACAGAGAGTTCAAATTCCCCAAGCTATTCCCCTGTTTTTTTTCCTAATCATGTCTGTAAAGAGTGTCCCTGGCTACATTGCTGACAATTACATCTTCAACTGCAACAATCAAACACAGCAAAAAAGCAAGCACTTTGCCTTTGAGGATAAGAATTGCAGGGGCCATATGAACACCAAGGGCTAGGAGCAGGTAACAGCCAAGAAGAGGGAGCACACATGTGAGCCCCAATCATTTAATCACATGGATGCTTAAATGGTATCTGGTTCAGATGATCCCCACCTCTTCCCACCTCCAGGCTTCCAATCCTGCCATTAAGGCCTTATAACACCTTAAACCCAATAATATTAAGTTGGTTCCAACACAAGAACAGTTGGTCAAGTTCATTAGCAATAAACAGATTGCTGCCAATCCTCCCCTGCCCAAGGCCTCTGACGTCCTATTGGAGCTCACACTCACTCATGAGCTTAAGCAGCTCCCAAGCAAGGAGTGCTTCCTCCTTCATAATGATGGGCCTGGCTCAAAGGACCGTATCATCTGCTATGCAACTCAGCAGAACCTGATGAAGTTGAAAATGGTGTCAGCCTGGCTAGTTGACAGTACCTTTGCCACTTGCCCCAGATTTTCTACCAGCTCTGGATGATTCATGCCCAGATAGACATCCAGGTGATTGCACTTGCCTTCTTCCTTCTATCTGGGGCCACTGAGGCCATATACACCTGCGCTTTCTCCATCCTTTGAAAAGCACTTTCCCTCCTTCTTCCCAACAACAACAATGCAAAGAAGACCCCCCACACCTGTGCCAACCCTCCTGCTGCTGACAAGGAACAAGCCAGCCTGGACTTGGAGGAAAAGATAAGCCTCAGAGCTCTAGGGCCGCACATGTGCATTATGGACTTCAAGCCTTCTCAGTTTAATGCATTTGAGCATCTGTTTAGAATGGGTGCCACTTCTACCAAGCAGTTGCTCACAATGTGCAGGCTCAAGCTGAGCTTAGTAGGTTGAGTCGGAGGGACACTTTGGACACCTGAAAATTTATACTTGCACAATTTAGTGCCTTGGCTTTTTTAAAGCCAGAGCACACTGCAAAAGAGTTTGAGGTTCTCTCAAAGGACCCCTACATAGCCAAGCATCTGTAGTTTAAGCCTTTCCTCAATTACTTTGAGCCCCAGTGGATTGGGAAAGTCATCACGCAGAGGCAAGGCAAGGCCAGAGCCAGTTGGAATGTGTACTAGACGGCTGTCAACAGGGAGCTGAAGACCACTTTGGCTCTAGAGACTTATCACAAACATCTGAAGGCTAAATCTGGGCTTCATCCAAAGTTCAACAAGTTCTTCTCCCTTCTCCAACATGAGCATGAGAAGACTATCTCCAAGCTCAGAGATATCCCCAACCGCGTCCCTCACCAAGCCTACCACCAGATCCATCCTCTTCATAAAGGCCATCCAGGGTGCGTCTAAGCACAAGTATAAGGCCTCTGAGATCAAGGAGCAGCTTGATCTTATTGCCACTGCCCTACTGGAAGGGGCTAAAATGAAAAGGGGGAAGAAGTGGGAGGAATAAACTTGCTTGCTTCTATAGTTTTAACTTTTAACTTTTTAGCTTTAATTTTTTATTTTTAGTTTTGGTCATTTATTTTTTAGTTTTAATTTTTAATTTTTTTGATTTAATTAGATAGTAATGCTTATTTTATGTATACATGGTAAGTTTGAGATGAATAGTTATAGTTGAAAGTGAGTGAAATATCTTAATTTTTGTTAATTTACTAGTAAAACATAAGATATTAACAGTTGTGCTTATATGAACTATATTAAATAAATATTAATATTTCTTTATATTTTGCATAACTTATATGTTTGTTTGTGTTTTTTTGTTTCATTGGAATTTTAATTTTTATGGTAATCAAAAATATTTTTATAATAAAGAGTGTAAATTACATGGTAAAATGAGAAATAATTGATTATTTTTCCTTATTATTAATTAAGGTACTGTTTTTATTTCATTTTGAGCTCTCTGGTGTCACTTTAGTATACCATAGCTGTATAGCTTAATTTTTATATTAAAAATTTTCAGTACATCAAGATTTGTTTATTAAAAAAGTGTCAATTTCCAGTTGTCAATCAGGGAAAAAGCTGAATTCTCACTTTACTATAGTGTTGAGCACCAGGGAGTCAAACTTACCACAGTTGCCTCCCACTCATGCCAATAAATACCTGGACCTTGTGTAGATTTGTGGGGGGCAGCATCTTATCAATGGCTTTCACCGTATTGTTCATGGGGTGTATCCCATTCTGGGTGACTTTGTGGCCTAAGAATTCAAGATGTTCTTTAAAAAGGAGCACTTAGACGGCTTAAGCTTCAGGCCTGCATCCCAAATCTTGAGGAAAACAGATTTTAGGTGGTCTAAATGATCAGTGAAGGTGAAAATGAAAGCTGTTATATTGTCCAGATACACCAGTACACATGAGAGCTTCAGGTCTTGCAGAATATAATCCATGGCTTGTTGGAAGGTAGCAGGAGCATTGCAAAGTCCTTGAGACATTCAGGTTGGTTCATATAGGCCTTCAGACGTTATAAGATCATATTTTTAACAATATTTGAGGGACAAGTCAACATGCCAATATCCTGAGGCTAAATCTGTGGTGAAAAAGAATTTTGAACCTCCCAATTGTCTGAGAGCATCATCAATTCTTGGCAGCTGGTATATATCTTTTTTGTGAGAGAATTCAAGCAGCTATAATCTATCGCAATACAGTGATCCCCATCCTTATTCTTAAGGATCAGCAAGGGGGAAATCCAAGGGCTCTGGGATGGAGCCAAGAGTCCAGAGTCCAAGAGTTGTTTTAGTTTCTTGGAGACCTGGGCATCTTCTACCCTACTGCGGCGGTAGGGCTTAGCATGGGAAGGCAGAAAATCACCTGTATCAATCTGATAAATGACCCCTTTTGCTAGACCATAGTTGTTGGGCCCAGAGGCAAAAATGTTGTTGAACTGATCAAGCAGTTCCAATAAATCTTTCTGCTGGATGGGTTATAGTTGCAGAAAGTCAGTGGCAGTAAATAGAGAGAGCACTTGGGGGTCTTCTTCTAGTAAGTTGAAGTTGCTGAACATTCCAAAGGGATAGAGCAAGGCAACTTGTTCTGATTCTAAGATAAGACCATGGTCCACAATTTGACCTCAATAAACCTGCATAGGAGAAGCAGTCAAATTAGTGTCATAACTGTGCTGTTTTAGCAGAGTTACAAGGGGAAAATATTTAGTAACTAGATAATGTTCTTTATTGAGAGATAATGATTATATAGTTTGTGTGAGTCATGGGTAACAGGAGCATGATTGCATTGATCACACAGTGGGATGGTAAAGGGGATGGATTGATCCTGGTAATGAGTCAAGCGCCAAAACAAGGTATCTGCCATAAGGGATCATCATCTGTTCATGTTGTTGAATTTGGAAATTTGAGTCAACTTTCTAGTCTGGCTTTGAGTGACTGGATAATTGGATTGTGGGTCATAAACCTGCTTACTCAGAACCTTGCTGGTGGGTCAAGCCTGCTGTTTTAACATTAGCTAGCAGTAGTTGTACAGGTTCCTTACAAGTTTGATCCAGAATCCCAGGGCATAACCAAGGTTCTTTGCAACTTAGGGATTCAGTAGAGTACAAATCTAAGAACAACTTTTCAGGCAACTTGTAGTATATCTGAGAATCAGTGACCACTTGAGAGCCAGGAGGAATAGTGACAGCTGAAGGAGCCATTAAAGAGACACCTTTTTCAGCAGGACAAGGAGGAGGAGATCTCATATTATAAGAGTGAGTTCTATACTTCAGCAAGAAGATGTCTGTGGGGTATTCAAGGACATAAGTCTTTAGTTGCTTTCCAGGGATGTGGGGAGGTTCTTCAAAGATCAACAGGACTTCATACCCTAGGAGGGACAGATATCCATCTCAAAGATTGACAATCTCATTGTAATCTTGAAGGAATTGGGTGCCTACCAGGAGGTCATAGCTTTTTAAAAAAAACAGCAGGGAAAGCAATGATGAGTTTTCCAAACCTCCTTGGAAGAGCAGAGTAGGCGCCAATAGCTTGATTCTGAGCCATAGCCACAGTTCCATAAGACTGATTATAGTTGAGATCAGGAGCCAGCTTGAGTTTCTTCATCAACTTTGAGGTACAATGTTGACAGAAGAACCTGTGTCCAGGATGGCCTTGATTTTAACCTTCTGAATGGATACTTCTATGTGGATGGTATCTTTTCTAAAAGGAGGTAAGACTTCCAGGACGTCATGTGTGGCTTCCATTTCCTTTTTCCATTTTGACAACATTCATTTCAAGGAAGAAATTTCCTTGTATACAGCTTGCAAATGTAGGGATACAGTAACATTCTGAAAGAGGGCCTCAGAAAGCTCAGCGGTTTCCTCTGAGGAGTTCACCAAGATGGGGGGTTGGTGAGCTTCAGCTAGATAAGGACAAGTCAACATGGCCTTGGTATCAGCCAGAGGTGGGATAGCTGAAGTTGTGGTTTTTCCATAGCAAATTTTGTAGATATCAGACACAGTTTCAGGGACAGCCAGTACAGCGTAGCCATAACTATTTGATTCATAATAGTCAGAATTCTTGGGCTCAGAATCAATCAAGAGATCATGGAACAGGTGAAGGATAGTAGGGCCAGACAAAGGAGAAGATTCTTCATCAGAGGGAGGATCAGGAGGAGACAGGGGAAAGTTGGTCATTAGAGAGCTTCTCTGCCTCTATGTAAAGACCCAACAATTGGGGGATTATTTTAGCTAAGTAGGGTACCAAGTTGGTCACTTGGATCCCAGTGAGCGCAGTCACAATGGGATAGACTGTCATCATCCATCAAAAGACCTTTGTGTGTACATTATAACGTCCAAAATTACCAGCAAAATATGTGAGTACATAATATACTAGGTTGTATATAGCTATGGACTGAGTGGAGTGGGGAAAACCAGCGTGGGCCAGGAATACTGATTGGAGGAGTTGAGCTGTGCCAGCTCCTTGTAAAAGTACTTGCCAGTTGGTTTATTGAATGGCCTATATGGTTGATAGTGTTGGTGGCCCCCAACCCCAAGGCAGGCTGTAAGGACAGCCAAGAAGATAAGGTGGTTCATCTTCTAGTCCTGGGGAAGGGCAGACAAATATTAGTGTCTTTAACTTTCTGAAGTGTAAAAAGTCTTGGTTTATTTATGTGATAACAATTGAGGATTAATTTTCTCAATGATAGCACAAACTATCATCAAGTGATTAAGCTTTATTATATACTATCAGCCTTGGTGGGGCATGAATAGTGAAAAACATTGAACAGGTAACCCCAAACACTTGGTGCTCTCTAGAATTCCCTTTTATGGAGTGGGGTTGGAGGGAATTTGCAAGCAATGAATTGTTAATCTCTGACTTGCATTGGTTTGGTGCTTCTTCAGGCACTTTCATGCACCCAAATTCCACTTCTGCAATTACTGAATTTGTTGATTTGCAGGACAGCCTGTCAGCTCCATCCAAATTTGGTAGATTCTAAATTTGGGCAGCACTTTCCCCTATATTTGGGTTTGGGTAAATTGCCTTTTTTGGTTTCCCAATTTGGCAGTTTTCCTATCTGGTGGGGGTAGACGGTCCCGCTGTGGGGGGTGTGCCGCCTCCCGCTGGCTGCCTGGGTGGCAGGAGGGCAGAGGCTGACTGGCTAGGTGGCAGTTAGCGTACCCAGTGGGCGCCTGGCAGTTGGCTGTGTGGTCTTCAGATGGCGTATAAAACCCAAATTTTGAAATTTTTGAAGTTACAAATTCTTTTTTTAAACCCTTTTTGTTTTGTGGCAGTTTCAAAAATTAGGGGGAACTGCTGAAATTTTTTGTCTTGACCTGTAGGACCCATTGTGACCAAAATGTTGTCTTGTAAAAGGTTGTTGTCAGGAATATTCCTGACACTCTAAGATGACCTCTATTTTCCTGCCTGTTCCTTAGGGTCACAACCTTCTACATGCAGATTAGTGCAGGACCGCAAATGGTGTCCAATGTGGCCACAATTATGGCAACCTTGTCACTTGGTTTGCCCATTAGATCCAAAGGTCATGATGCAGGGGGTGAAATAAGTAGTGCAAGAGTTATTAGCCTTATTTTTGCGGACCACAGTTCCTTCATGAATCAGATGCATACCTTGCAGAAGGGTCTTGATGCTCTTCACAGTTGTGAGGGATGCATTATGTGCTGTAAAGTGTAGTCACAGGAGCTGATTCACTTTCAACTCATTGGAGCATTCTGTATACGCTTTCTGGGAAGTCAATTGGCAAATGGTGATGAGTTGTTATCTCTCAATATAGAAGCTCTCAGCAAACTTAGCTAATGTTTTCTTAGGTTTGAAGGCAATGTGCATGAAGGAATTCTTCTTAACCTCTGGGCTGAGGTTGCCTCCAAGCTCCTCAATGAGGAGTTGCTTCATATCTTCCTAAGTAACTATGGACAGGAGCCCAGGAACCATTTCCTCTTGAAAGATAGCATTTAGGCAGGTAAGGATTTGATCCTTCTTTAGATCATCTGTAGCCCTTTGCATGGCAGTCTCATATATTGTCAGTAAAGAAGCAACAATGGAGGTCTTGGGGTCAAAGATTTTCTTGAATGTGGGCTGTAGTTGGGATCAATAGACAAAGATGTAGATTGACTATTATCACCCTGATTAAGACCATTGATATGGGGATTCCCTTTGAACTCAGACTCTGCAACAGGTTTTATAGCCCATAGGAGGCAAATGCTTTCCTCCAAAGTGTCTTGAGTAGAACTGATTTGCCCTCCAATGTCCCTGTAGTTAATGCTACAGTTCCCAGCTAATCAACTTGAATCTTCTGGACAGCTAAGGTATCTGTAATCTCATTGACTTGGGTGGTCATAGCTGTGGCCTGATACTCCAAGGGAGTGATCCTCTCATTCATAGTCCTGGTCAGGCAAGCCAGATTCTGAACCTCCTGTTCTAGCACATCTTGTCTGTCTGCAACATTATTTGTCACGGCAGCTAAGTTTTCTAGCGCAAGGGCACAATTGATGTGTGGTTGCCCATCTAGGCCAGGGCAGCATCCATGATCTTCATGGGCAGGAACTTAAGTGGTCTCCGCCTCTCCTTCAACATCAGATTCAGAGGAAGATTCTTATTGGTCAGAGAGGCGTTGACACAGGTATGCAATCTCACCTTGCAACATGGTAACTTGATCAGTCAGGATGGTGATGCAATGGTTGGCACAGGCTCAACTGGAGAAGGGTTGGAAGTGGAGGCCTGTTGTCAAGTGGTGACCTTGAACTTTTTTATGGCCTCCCAGACCTTAGAACCAAATGCAGATGAGTTTCCAGAGGAAGGAGCAGGGGGTATCATCTCTACCAAGGCTACCTTGTTATCAACATATGTCTGAACTTGAAATAGGGTATTGCCCAGAGTGGCCTTGTCTAGGCTTTATTGTTGGTGTAGCTGATGACCACAATTTTCCACATTTGTTCCAACTAACTCTAGTTGATTGTTGATGTGCTCACAGAACTAATTGAGCTTTCCAACCAAGGTCTCAAAGTCTTGTCAATACTTTAGAAGGGTGGCTTAAATTTTTCCTTGTCAAGCAGCATGATGTTCATTCAACTTGCACAGCCAATCACTGATATATCCTGGGAGAGAGGAGCAAAGTGTGTTTAGCAATGAGGTCAGGTACTTTTGAGAGGCCAGCAAATCACATAGGTTGTCAGAAATGCAAGAAAGGAGACCTTGTGCCCATTTTTGGTAAGCCTTATTTTGAGCGTAGTTTTTGCTTACAGCAAACAACATAGTGGACATGAGTTGCTTCTGGGACCCCAATACTAATTGATGATGGATCAAGGTGGGCTGGATGAACTATTTTACCAGCACACCAATGGTTTCCATAAATTCTATCAAAGCAGTGGGAGGTGTCATGAATGAAATTTCAATACTTGTATTGAAAACCCAAGAGTTGAACCCCAGTTCCCTGAAAGCGGATTAAACCCTCCAGGACAGGCCAGGACATGCCAATCCATTAAGTCACAGGCTCAAATTGTTAAATTACTCTGCAACCCGCTGGCCTACTATGGAGGATTCCCTGAATAGTTGCCAGTCTGCCGCCAGACTGGTGCCAATAAAGACCCATACCTACAAAGGAGATGTAACCTGGCTAACAGAGGTTGGGGAAGGACCTACTGCCAACCTGCCAAGAGCCAATACTGGAGTTTCAAAATCAACATTGGAAACCCTGGAATCAAACCCTGACCCTCCAAAGACTACTCAAGTCACACAAAGTGGACAGGAACCCGCCCACTTGCTAAATTGCAAACCCAAGTTGACAAGTTACTCTGAGGCCCGCCAGTCTCCCAAGGACAATTCCCCAAATGATCACCAGATTGATGCCAACCTTGAGCCACCAAAGGTCCAAACCTATGCAGAGGTTGCAGCTTGCCTTAAGGAGGTTAAAACAAAACCTATTTTTAACTCTGCCAATGACCACCAGCAACTGCCAGCCTTCCGTCCAGAAGGGGTAGTACAATTGAACTACTCAGGTGACATAGTGAACAGTGGTGGCAGAACAAAGCATTGCCACTTCTATTTTCCAGAGCAGGCACAACCTGGATCTTCCACCCTCAAGACTCTAAGCCAAGATCCATGCCCAACCAGTGCCTTGTCTACAAACCTGAACCCTGCAAAAATTGAAGAAGAAAAGTCCCATGGTATTAAAACCCTGGCAGTATGGTGATGACCACATCATCATTTTTGATAATAAATTTTTATGAATCTTTGGTTCAAACAAATCTTACCTTATCTAGTCTTAGTGATCTTCCATCTTAACTCTGTTCAAGTAGACCATCAGGCACCTGCCCCCTCTGGAGCCCAACCTGCTGATCCCACCCAGGAACTATACCGTCCCCCAGGAGCCCCTTTTGGACATGTGCATTTTACCAAATAGCCACCTAACCTGGCCTATGCAGAGTAAAACTTGGAGAACATCCTCATTGCTGACCCCATGGCCAGGACTAGAGAAACTGAATACATAGGACATGAAGGAAAGTGGTACAAAAGGCTGCCAAGATTGTTCAAAGACAAGTACAATTATCTGCCTGCCTAGTTTGTTCCCATGACTCTGCCCTTAACCCCACAACCCAACTGCCCAATAGAGACCCCTGACGCTGCAGAGACCACGTCCACTCAACTGTTTGGAGTACTTATATCACCTTTAAAGGAATGGTAGATTCCATGATCCCTACCTCTGGACCCTGGTCCTTACTCAGGCAATCTATGTCTTAAATTATCAAGTTAGCACCCATTCTATGGTGGGCTTTACCCGCCAGCTTGGCCCAACCCCATCCCAAGCCGCCCAATGGCTCTACCTATGCCTGGTTTCCTGACAGGAGGCCAAAATCCAACAGGAAGAATTAAAGGTCTTCAGAAGCATAACCAGGGCAGAGACCAGGAATGGTATGCATGGTCACTGTACCAGTATGGAGGAGGGAGCGTGGCGGCGTAAGCTTGCTTGTAGTCAAGAGAGAAAGCTGTGAGGGGGCCCACAAAGGTCCAGCAACAACACCATTACTATAGGTGGATTGGGGGAGTCAGTAATATACTCTTTAAGAGGGGGACTCAAAACTTTAGGAGGCTTGCGTAATTAAGTAACAAAGGGAGAAATACCAGAGAATGTGCAGGGGAAAATAGTAACCAAGGGGCTGGCAGCCCTGTAGTGAGCACCATTTTGTCATGTTTGGCTCCTGGTGATAATATCCAGGAGGACACAGCGGGAAACCTTTATAACAAAAGGTTTGAGGTTTGAAGCTAGTCTTGGGTTAGCCTCCAGGGAAAAATTAAGGCACATAACTTAATTTCCTTAAATACAATAATGACCGTACAACAGTCACTGGTGAGTATTTAGCCAAAAAAAACACTCTAAAATATAAATTTGCTCTGTTTTTGCTGTTTATTTTATGTAGATAGGTCTGGAAGGAATTCTTCTGATAAAGATTCCTGGAAAATGAGTATCTATATTTAATAAAAGAATAGAAGGTTTTTTGTTAGTTAGGCGTACTAATCAACAAAACTAAGGCAAGATTGACTGTAGCAATCTTGGAGACTAGTCTCCAAAACACTTTAATTAACCAGAAATATTAATAAAATAAATATACGGGAATATAATTAATGAGGATTTAAGTATGTTGGTTAATTGCCTTGACTGTGTCAAGAAGTTTTGTTAAGGTTACCCATAAGTAAACCCCCAAATTTTGGGTTGAACCCCCCGCCACTTTGGCTTCATTAGATTAAAAGCGCCACCCTGTGGATTTTTAGGCGCTGAGGCACCACCAGGGAAAATTTCTGGTGCTGTGGTGGCGCCTGGTTCAAGTTTTGAAGCATTTTAATGGGTTTGAAGGCAAAAAAACCATTAAATGCAAAGATAACTAAATAAAGGCAATGGTGTCTAGGGATTCAGGTTTGATCAGCTGGTTCCCAGTTGGAACATTGATAGCTGAGTTTTGGAATTTTATATTCCACAGGGTTTTGGCCCTAGGAGCTGAGGAAGCTCCATGCCAAATTGATCATTGAGATGAATGACGTCAGGCAACTCCTTCTCATTGTAGGTTAATTCTCATAGGCTGAGATTACAGGGGATCTTTTAGGTAAAGATCTAGGTTTGGATGACTCAAATGTCATAGACCAGTGATATGAATCATAGGTTGATTCAGGTACTGGAGGGGTTTTCAGCCAAATATGCCCTGAATGGTATATAAGCAAAAACAGCTAAGTTTTAATAAAGATATATTGTCAATTTTGACGCTTTTCCCTCAACTATTTTTCAATTATTATGTCTTCTTTGTTGTCAGGATACCAGGAGTACTGTGGGAATCCAGAAAGTGAGGGAGGAGTCAAAAAGTACGGGCTGGCCCACCAGATGATGGGACTTAACTTTACCAGGTAGGAAAGGGCTTTCCCAGCCACGCCCAAGATCCAGCCGCTATTAGTAGACATCAATCCTGTGAGCGCAAGTTAAAGCACTCCCAGGGAATTGACTACTCTGGCCAGAGGCATCAGAAATGGGGGTTGAATTGGTTGGTTTGGATGTCAGGGGCAGTTCTATGGGGACCAAGTATGCAGCAGGATTGTTGTCACTTCCTGTTGAAGATCAAAGGTAGATGGTGATTGCTTTGTTGTCACGGACAATTTGTAGGGTTTCTTGGGAGCGTTTGGGCAGGGTGTACCACTGCAAGTCTTCCAATGTCCAGGGTTTTGTGGTTCAGGATTGGCAGGATACTCAGTGAAATGCACAGGGCCAAAGGGGAGCGTTGGTGGGCGGTAGTAGTCAAGGGCTTTGGTTTTATCAACTGGAGTCTGACTATCTATCCCAGTAGAGTTGGGTACTGATGCTTGGGTGTATGCAGATGGAAGAGTATCAAAAATAGGTATGGAAGCAGATTGGTGAACCAAAGGTTCATAACAACTTTATTTGGTAAGGATGACAATACAGAACTTTTTCAAGTGCTTCTGATTTATATACTTACTCACATGCAGGTGCCTCTGGGTATTCTTCTGATGCTATCTGTGTGGCAAGGCTTGGCATCTCAGGTTCTGCTGTTTGGTTGGCTGCTTCATGGTTATTTTTGGGGTTTTCAGGAACAGTTGTTTGGCTTTTTGATGGTCCATCTTGGCTTGGCTGGTCATTGATTTTGGCAGGTTTGGCTTCTGGAGTTTTGGGGTTTTTTCCAATTTGATCACCATTTTTGGACTGGCTTGACAGGCTCTCTTGAGCCCAAAGAACTTGATTAAAAAGGGGTCCCCAATTGGGGACTCCAAATTACTTAATGGAGGGTGGGCTTGATCTGGGTTTACTGGCAGCTAAAAATAGCCTGCCCAGGCCCAGCCAAACCCACCAAGGCTTGGCATGCTTTTGGGGCCCAAAGCGGGCCCCTCAGCTACCACCAGGGCAGGAATGATTCCTGCACCTGGATTTGCTTTGAAAAGCAAAAATCCAGGTGCGGGCAAATCTCCCTGCCTGCTAGCCCCGCCTGGTGGCTAGGAGCAGGTTTGATTCCTGCCTGCAGCCTCAAAACTGTTACTTTTGTAACATTTGTTATCATTTATAGAGCAAAACTTGGAGTAATTTGCATGGAAACCGCATGCTGTCAGAAAGGAGTTCCTACAAGTTTTCTAGAGGAAGCTTGGATGAGTCTGGAGGTCTCCAAAGTAGCACCTGAGGAATCTTTGGTAGAAGTGAAAGCAGCTTTGAAGAACTATATTTTGATTATTTTTAAAGAGGAAACCCCCTAAGGAAATAGAATTTATGCATGGGATTTATGGAACTTGTTGTTGGGGTTTGACGAAATTCACAACAAGTGAAGGACAGAGCTAATTATAAAATTGAGTCGTTAAAAATTAGGGAGGAAAAGAGTGTCAAAATTATGGATTGTTGGTGGGATGACAATAAAGTGTTGTCTCATAAAATTGCCTCCCTGGAGACAAAGCTCCTTGAAGCTTGTCAAGGAAGGAAGGTAATAAGAGTCAAGGGTTAGATAATAGAAATTTGACTGGTTATACCTGGATCTGTCACAAAGAAGAAGATTTCTTTTAGCAAAAAGGGAAGGAAAAAGCTTGAAGAATATAAAAGCTAATACAATTGTGGATAAAGGTTGTCTTTAATAGGAGTAGTAATTCTACTTAAATAGTAGACAAGGGTCAATTATCACATAATAGGCAGACAAAGTGGCAGAGGGGGTCATGTTAGGTTAAATTCTTACCTAGGATCAGTCATGACAGGTAGGATATTCCGGATTGGGTGGACATTGTTGCTTCTGAGGCGAGCACAGACACACAACAGGGAATCCTAACCTTAGGATTGATTTTGTACTAAGTCTTGCTTAGATGACGGGGAAGGCTATGCACTTACTTTGGGGCCCTGGAAGAATAATCCTACTAGTTGAGGGTAGAGAGAGGTTAGAAGTAGTGGAATACACAAAGACAAAATGTGAATAGAACTTAATTTTATTGGTGAATTAGGAAAGTAATATATAGTGGTTGTTGATACCACAAAAACATTACTAGTATGGTAGGATCACTTGCTATAAGCATGAGTGGGGCAATTGAGTTGATCAGAGTTAAGAAAACCAAACAATGTATCTCCTGATTCATTCACAACTCATTTCAAGAGGCAAAGTAAGATTCATCTTTAAATGGCCCACCAAAGGTAAATGACGATAGTGAATAGCTGTATTAATGACAGACTTTAATGTCAACCCATTTAAGGAAGTAAAAGGAATTCTTAAAGTCAAAGCAAAAACCAATCAGATCTTTGCAAATATCACTATTCTAAGGTCATATCAAACAGCATTAATGGAGTAAATTTCCAACATCTAAAAGGATTCATACCCCTGGACAGGAATAGATGATGCTCTAAGCCTTAGAGGCTCCAAGCTCTTCTTGGCCATAGATCTGACATCTGGTTACTGGCAAGTTAGCCTCTTTACCTGAGGACAGACAAAATGCTGCCTTTATGACTTGAGGGAATGTTTGAGCCTAAATGCATGCCCCAAGGGCTCTGTGATGCCATGGCTAGGTTTCAAAGGTTATGGAATCCATTTTTTATGATCTGAAGTTTTCATGTGTGCTAGTCTACCTTGATGATATCAATGTTTTCTTATGCACGTTCACCAAAAATTTAGGGCATCTGAAGAGGTTTTCATCAAATCAGGAAAACTAGACTCAAGCTGAAACCTTCTAAGTGTGCCTTCTTTATGAAATAACTGGGGCTCTTAGGACTGAAGTAACCCAGGACAGGATACATCTCATGAGTGAAGAGTTTTGAACCATCAATAAAATGCTTCCCCACTTCCTTGAGAGAGGTCCAAGCCTTGGGCATGATGGAATACTATAGACAGTTTATCTCTGACTTTTCAGACATCAGTGAACCCCTTGTTCAGTTTGAGAAATTTTCCCTTTTTAATGGACTGCCAGCCAACAACATGCCTTCAATACTCTCAAGCAGAAGTAAAGAAGCTCCCATCCTTTTATATCCTGATTATGGCAAGGATTTCATCCTTATGCTGAAGCTAGCAACCTTGCCATTAGAGATATCCTGGAAATTTATGAAAAAGGTGTATATCATCATGTAGTTTATAGCTCCAGGGCTCTTAACAAGAATGAGAAGAATTATAGTGTGACCAAAAGAATTTCTAGCCGTACTTTACACCATCCAAAACATTTGTCACTATATCTACAACACACCTTTTACAGTTGTCCCTAGATCATGCCTATCTCAAGTGGTTAAAACAGTTGAAAGAACCAGAAGAACACCTAGCCAGATGGGCTCTTTTGGTTATAAGGTTGATTTCATTGTGCTACATTACCCTAGCATACAACATCAAAATGCTAGATGAACTTTCAAAAATTCCTATCCTGGCCCTCTTATCTTATGAAGCCAATTAATTATAGGAAGAGCTTGATTTGGTCATTTTTCAGCATGGGAACTGAAACTGAAGCTACTCAATTAGGGCTCATGACAGCTATCACATAATACTCTCTATCTGTGATCAACAGCTGTTTATGAAAGTTCAGCATCAGACTTCCCTATGTTTGTCCAAAGCTCACAATTGATCCTTATCCTTCAAGCCCACTGTGAAACAGGGCATGGACAGAATAGTCATACCTATGATTGCATTCAGCAACACATTATTTCAAAACCCCTCTGCCTATTAATCATTTTTATAGATAGTTGATATAGCTGTCAACTAAAGTGACCTTGTTCTGCCCTTCATGAGCTTAAATTAGTGCCTCCTCATCATGCTGTAGTTGTACTAATTATTTATGCTGTAATAAAGGTTGCTGTCAAAAGTCTTAAGTATATAAGAATTGAGGTTCTGGCTTTAAGCCTATTTGATCTGGATATTAGTAATAGGTATTTTCCCCAGAAAATGTAAAGAGTTTGAAATAAAGATTTAATGTCAAAATTAATGAGTAAAAATGAAACTTATTTTGAAGGAGAAAAAGGTCATTCAATTTTATGCTGATGGATTTAATTCAGTAGCCTTAATGAAGATGCTCCAAGTGACATGAGACTGGTAAGGGTTTGGAAGGTCTAGATATCAATTTTATTCCATATTTGGTAAAATAATTTTACAGGTCATGCTAAAGCAAAGATTTTCACAGAATAAATCTGCAAATTATCATTCATTAGGGCCAATTGGAAGCCCTAATGAATTGGAATCACAATAGCCTCAAACCATTGAAACCACGCCCGCCCACGTATCTCAGCAACTCTGCAGAGTTGCCTGATCATTTACAGGAGCAAAATGACAACAATGCCACAACATTAATTCAATCCGCTCAAAGCAAGTTAGCAGATGGGGTGTCCAAACATCATGGATTGCGGAGATATTACTTTCCTGACCTACAAAACAGGAACTCTGGTGCAAAAAGTGTATGAGGATCACACCAAGAAGTGAATGGGATACTTTCAAATGAGATTTCTTGGTTTGTACTATGACACAGCCCCTCATGATCATATGCCAAGTAAAGAACCTGATACAACTGGCACAGTGAAGGAACCACAAGAGCTCATATGGAATTGCAGCTACAAGCACCTTTGGATATGGTGCCGATAACCCAGCTACACACCTCATGTACTACAATGCTCTCAAGTCACATGTGATAAGACACGTCAACCTGGACTGCTGACCAACCACAAAGCCTGTACTGTGGTGCAGAGAAAGCAGAGAAAATGACCAATGCCCTACACAAGGCATAGACTGGGAAAGAGAGAGACCTAATGACTTACCCTCAGGATGTTACAACTGCCTCTGCCCAATAATAGTAATAATGGGCCAATAAAACTTGAGCTCCAATAGTCATAGTACTGGACACAAAGCTGAACCAACTGCACTCATTTCAGATTCACCATCACCCAAAGTAACCAGACAAGAAAAAGCCTCGTGAGAGCAATAAGTGAGCCAAGTTCTCCTCCTGTCAACCTTCAAATGCCAAATATCGAGTACGCCCTGAGGACAAGGGATCAATGCTCAATGATCCAGGTCTCTTCAGGGAGATCCAGCATTTTTATGTAAGGTCTTGCTAATAATGGCTCAGTGTTATAAACTAAAGTAAAAGCATTAGGGTTAAGATCCAAAGTACAAAAGGTGCAGGAACGGTCTGTAACAGGCTTTACAACCCCAAAAACTGTGTACTGGGTTGCAAGGGTGATACAGAGTTGTAAGAATCCTAACCAAAGGAGATAGTCAAAGTATTTAACAATAACCTATTAAACTACAAAATGTCAATATTGGATACTTCTCTCCTGTCATGAAAATTGATACATAACTATTAAAAGATTATTTAATGGAAAAATAATGGATACAACTCTCCATTCTTTAACTAGGAAAGAAAAGAAAATTATTTTGAAAATGATAACTAAACTATAAACAAAACAAAATTCTTAAAATTTAAAGCTTGAAAAAACAAATGGTAAAAGATTGAAGGAAAGAAATCACTTAGAATTTTGGCTTAAAAGCTCAATTTTCAAAAAGTTTCATATGAAAGCTTTTCCAGTTGAGAAAATGGGGATGGCAAGCAGAAAACAGTCAAGGACAGGATAAAACTGGAGTAGTTGAAAAAGAACCTGGAGAAGAAGGGGAAAACAGAAGCCCAGGAGAGACCACAGATTAGCATGTAAGCTGGGAAAGAGCAGGGAAAGCAGAAAGCGTAATAACAAAAGGTAAAGTGTGTTGAAAATCTTCAACTTAAAGTAGAAAATATAAAGCTACAAATAGCAACAGAAGCTGAAGACAACAAAAATTCAAACAACACAAATGAAGAAAACAAGGTAATTAGATTATAATAATTAATTATTAACTTTCTAATTCAATTTTCATTATTAATAAAAATATTAAATAAACTAAAAACAAATAAAATAGATTGCATTAAAGTGCCTGGACTTTTTGGGCATTAAGATGGCACTTTACACCATTGCCAGATATTCCAACAAACTGATATCTTACCATTTCTGCTTTTTAAAGTTACACAGGTTCAGCACTCTTAGATCAGGAGCAGATTGAACCTTGTCATTCACTTTAGGACAAGTTCAATCTAGCTACTAATCCTTTGCAGATTAATAATGTGGTTTTAGCTGATGACATCACATTACTGTTACACAGAAACAACCCCATTTTTATATTGTGCTAGAAAAACTCTCACTCCACCATCCAAGAATCTGTCACGACTTCCCCAGATTTGATGTGGTATTTGGCTTGGACTGGTTGAGGAAAATAACCTCACATAGATCAGACCACCCTTGTATTGATTATCAATCAATAAGGAGTCAACCATCAACTTGTTCTGGACATGTAAACCAACTCCTTTGGAACCACATATTTGTATGCATTACAGAGATCCAAGAAGAAAAAGGAAACTCTCAAGGCAATTGACTTGGACTCCTGACAGTACAAAGTCATACACCAAGGGACCAGCTAGATACTGTTACCCCCAGTGAATCCTGTGAAATAGTGGCCCAACATCCAGAGATCTTAAGGAAGCCCTTCCAGAACTACTACCTGATAAACACATATAGCACACCATCCAACTCAAAAGCGCAGTTCCAAGGCACGTCCCATAACTGTCTCACACCAAATGAGGCCAATGCACTTTGTGCTCTACCCTTAAAGAAGCCCTGGAAAAGGGGCTCATTTAATTTTCACAATATTTTGGTCTGCTGTAATCTTTAAAAAGAAAGATGATCCCCTTAGGCTAATCACTGACTACTGCCATTAGCAAGTGTCACCATCAAGAAACACTACCCTCTTCCCACTCACGATGATATCTTAATAAAAAATAGTAAAATTTATTCTCCAGATTGACAAAAGCTGGATACAACCAGATTTGAAGAAGGAGGAAAATATTCACAAGGCTGCATTCTGCACTAAATACAGGTTTGAAGGCAATTGTGTTGTCTCAATTCTCGGGATTAAAAGCTCAATCCCACTTTTTGTAATTGATATTAATCAAAGAAGTTTAAAGCACATAAGAGTCTAAGTTTGAAACAAGGCTTTTATTAAGAGAAAGGTATGACAACCAACAACACCAGATCCTAGTCCAAAGTGGTCCAGGGGAAGAAGCACTCAGTGAAGGACCAGCTGGTCAACTTCACTAAGAACACCAAGAAGAGACCCTTCATCCCAACTGAAGTCTGGATGAAATTTTCACTTCAGAATGTTGGTTCCAGGACATCACTCATGCCCTTCCCAAGTCTCCTGTTCTCCATGGGGTCAGAGTCAACTTCAAGAGAAATCCAGCTACTTTCCAGGAGGCAGCCAAGGCAATAGACATTACCTACCCTAAAGCAGTCTCCCTACAGCAGAGTCCTCTCAAGGACTTCTTTGACTTGGGATTTGTCTCTTAGGAAGACACTGACCAGGACGCAGAGGAGATTTTTACTGTGGAAGTCACTGACCACAAGGGAAAGATCATCAAGACTACCCTCCCAATCACCAGGACCAGATCTAATAAGGATACCATCCTATTCATCTCTTTTGAGGCTCTGCCTCTGGATATGAGTAGAGTAGAAGTAGAAGCTTGGCTCAAAGAGGAGCTGGCACAGTATGGTGAGATTGTGCAGTTTGGACTGCTCAAGAACTCTTATATGAGTCACCTCTCTACAGCCAAGGCAATGGACATGATAAACCCAAAAGGCTCTGCCACCAAGGCTGCCATCCCAAGAAGAGCTATCATACTCAAGGAGGACAGCATCATGAGCAGTGAGTTTGAGGTGTTCCCTGAACAAACCCCCTCGTATGTGCCCTGTTACCATAGAAGGGGTCTGCACTTCTGAGGAAGTCTCCCAGCAGGAGTCCACTGGTCTTGAGGCTCCAGGTACCCAGATCAATGCCCTTGAATCTCTTTCCTGGAGATAATTGAATGAGTACCAGATGGTGACCCCAATCATCAATTGCCAGAAGAAAATCCTTGAAAAGGCTACACAGACCCAAAATCAGCCAATGAAAGCCCAGGATTCTGATCAAATGAATACCCAGGAGGCCCCTTCTTCCTTCTAAGCCACAGCCCAGCCAGAATTGGCACCCCATTCCTAAACCTCATTGATGAAGGTACCTGCAGTGAATTCACTTCCTGTTTAGGCACATGCATCACCTGCTTCTCTAACCAATCAGGCACAGGGCCAAACCTCATCCCCCACTCAAGATGAACCAATTATATTGAGACATAATGATCAGTCTATAATTGCAGCTATTATTAAGCAACCACCTTATTCTGTGGAAGATCCTAAAGCATCATAGGCACCCAAAAAGGGAAGCTCCAATGACACTACTGAAACTGGTGGGCTCTCAACAAGAGGGTCCACTAGGGCATAGTAGCTACTGGAACCTCAATCAGAATATAGACCCTGAACATTGCATGATTTTCCAGCCCACAGTTCCAGGCAAAGAAAAGAAATATCATTCTATCCCTTAAGGATGATCTGATTGGCCTCACTGAAGTCAATTGCAGCTCTAAAGATGAGCCCAAATTCAAGAAGCTACTACTTTCCCACAACACCCTCTGGTCAAAGAAATGTTGCATCTTAATCAGGAAAGGGGTCCACATTCCAGCAACCAATATAAGAGAACACTTTGAGGGGAGGATACTGATGGCTTATATTACATAAAATGAGGTGAAATCTCCCTTTACAGTGATGTTTTGCCCAGCAAACTCCCAGGAAAAGACAGTCTTCTTTACCCAACTTAAAGACATTGAATTTCCTCCAGATACCATTTTTTGGAGATTTCAGTTCTTGGACACATCCAGTAGACAAAGCACTGTAAATTCCACAGCCTGATAATGCAAATATTTTTAGAGAATAGCAGAAAAAGAACTGCTTAAAAGATACAGCAGACTATGAAGCAGGGTACTCTGCTATAATTATGTGTGCAAACTTTCAAGTCTCAAAAGTTTATCCACAGCATATCTTGGCTACATTTTTGCTGGGCCAGAATTGTTGCTTGCTGTAACCCCTATTTTTCCAAGTGACATAATGGACTTTGACTATCATTATATATTTACAAAGTTTGATATTAACAGCCAATCATCTTGCAATAACTCTCCTTGCCTCCTCCCAATGAACTCTAACTGTAAATAGATTTCTGAAGAGATCTGCCAATCACATTATTGCTCATTGGCCCTCAGCCAAATTCAAATATGGATCAACATCAAAGCAAATTTCAAAACAGCAGACTCAACCTACCGACAAGGTTCCAATTAAGAAGGTGTGTTCTGCAAACCAACTATCCAGTGACTTAAAGCCAAACTAGGAAGTTGACTCAAATTTCCAAATCCAACAACATGAACAAAAGCTGATCCCTTACAGTGGATACCTTGTTTTGGCGCTTGACTTGTTAACAGGATCAAGCCACCTCCTCTACTATCCCACTGTGTGATCAACATAATCATGTTCCTGTTATCCCTGATTCACAATGACTATATAATCATTATCTCTCAATAAAAAATATTATATAGTTTTCTAAATATTTTTCCCTTGTAACTCTTCTAAAACAGCACAGTTACAACATTGGTAGCAGAAGTAGGTTTTCCTTCCTACTTTATTCCTCATAATTCTGCCTGATGTCTGTACTTGCTGTGTTCAACAAATTTACAATATAATCATGTCTGGCCTCCCAATGGACTGGACGCTGTACACACCTGGTACCAAAATACTCAACGGGTTTGTGCTGTACCAGAACATGGTGATACTGGTCTCCGCCTTCAACGCCTTGTTGGAACAAGGTTTCTTCCAAGCACCTGATGCCACCCCTCAAGTGGCATATGAAAGCATCATTCCAGCCCATGTAGCTCAAAGACTTCAAAGCGCCGCCTTGAAACCATTTTCTGGACCCAATGACAATAATAACACAAATGGATTCAATCTGCCCAGAGTAAACTGGCACAAATGGAATGCCCACAACACTTTTTGGATTTTGGAGATCTCTATTCAACTTACACACAAAGCAGGTACCTGGTACAACAAGTGGCACAAAAGTCACGTCTAGAAGGACTGGGACACTTTCAAGCAGGACTTATTAGCAAGGTTTGTGCTGAAGGACACTGCACTCATGGTCATACACCAAGTAAAAAATCTCACCCAAACAGGCAGGGTAAAGGAGCTCACCCAGGCATACAAAGAACTCCATCTACGCACTCCCTCAGACATGGCCTTTGACATCCCAGATACCCACCTCATGTATTAGAATGCACTCAAGTTGCATATAATGAGATACATCAACCTGGATCAGGTGACCAACTTACAAAGTCTGTATTGCAAGTCAGAGAAAGCAGAACAAACATCCAATGCTCTTCATAAAGTGAAGACTGGGAAGAGAGAGACCCAAGGATTCTCATCCATCTGGACGTTTCAACCACCCTCCTCCTGGAAAAAATAACAGTAAAAATATTTCTAGCCATAAACCCTCAGGCTCAAATGCCACAGCAACAGAAACAATGGGCAGTCAAATTGTACCCACTTCTGAGTCACCACCAAAGACAATCAGGACAAGGGAAAAGCCTGGGGAGAGCACTAAGCAAGCCAAGCTCTCCCTGCATAACTCCTGACTTTCCCAACAATGATTACCAACCTAAGGACTTGGATCAGTGTCTAATGATCCAGGTGCCATCAGATGATCTATTACTTTACACCATTGCCAGACATCCCAATAAATTGATGCCCTATCATTTCTGCTTTTGAAGTTACACTGACTCAGCACTCCTGGACTTTGGCGCAGATTTAACACTTGTCAACAGCAACTTTGTGGACAAGTTTGAGCTAACCGCTAATCCTTTGAAGATTGATAACGTGGTTTTAGCTGATGAACATCACATTGCTATGACACAATAAACTGCCCCTTTCTCCATTACACTAGAGAACTTACACTCCACCATTCAGGGACCTGTCATTGATTTCCCAAATTTTGACATTGTACTTGGACTATACTGGCTGCAAAATAACAACCCCCACGTAGACTGGGTCACTTCAGTATTGACCATCAAGCACAAAGGGGTCAACCACCAGACCTACCCCAACTTGGTGGACCAGCTCCTACGCAATCACGTTTCTGTGCGCATCACAGAGATCCTGGAAAAAAGAGAGAACCTCAAGGCAATTGACTGGGACTCCTGCCAGTACAAGATCATACATTTCAAAGACCACCAGGATACTACTACGCCTCAAGATTGCAAAATTGTAACCTGCCATCCAGAGATCTTCAAAGAGGCTCTACTAGATTTGCTACCATAAAAACACATACAGCTCTCCATCCAACTCAAGGGAGCTGTACCCAAGGTGCAACTCATCTACTGCCTTACCCCAAATGAGGACAACACACTGTGCACTTACCTCAAAGAGACATTGGAAAAAGGACTTATCCGCCCCTCACAGTCTTCCTTTGGTGCCGCTGTATTCTTTGTGGAAAATAAAGATGTGAATCTTCAACTGGTTATGAATTGTCAAGCCCTGAACAAAGTTACCATCAAGAAATTGTTACCTGCTTCCAATCATTGAAAATCTCTTTAGCACCTTGGGAAGAGCAACTGTCTTCTCCAAGATTGACCTGGTGGCAGGCTACAATCAGATCTGTATCAAAGAGGGAGATATCCCCAAGACGACCTTCTGTACTAAATACGGCTCATAAAAATGTGTGGTACTCAATTTTAGTATGAAAAACGCCCCCTCAACTTTTGTGACCTTCATTAACAAGGTGTTTGCACCTCACATAGGCAAACATGCCTTAGTCTACCTGGACAACATCATTGTCTACAGTCTCTTGGTGGAACAACACCACAAGGATTTGGAGGCAGCTTTGCCACCCTGGCGCAACAAAAACTGCTGGCCAA